>JASDQU010308007.1:56227-72418 GCA_032191745.1 Picea mariana | reverse complement strand
GACCCCCCAGCCGGGGGGATAGCCCCCCCAGACCTCGCAGAGGGGGTACCCCCCCTCTGCACTCCCCCGCGTGGAAGAGTGTACATACTTCTAGGGTGTAAATACTTCATGGGGTATAAACACGACTGAAATCAAGGACCTCTGAATTAGGAAGATAATCAGGCTCCACAACCAACAAGAAGGGGACGCGAGCCTACAAGTTAGCTTCCATCCAGAATGGAACAGTGCACCTAGCATGTCAATTAATTGCAGGAAATATAGTAAGGAAGAATTGAACCACGTAGGTCACAAGATTTCTCATTGACCTCATGGGGAAGTGCATGGAAGGTCTACAGATGAACTGGGTGAAGTACCTAGTTAATCAACTTGAACTGGAATGCCGCAAAGAACAGGATCAGGGCTATGAATTCCATTTTAGCTAGCTCCTGATCCTCATCACATTTGTTGCTTGGGAAATGACGGAAGGTGTGACCTTCCTGTACATCGATACATTTGAGTCGCTTGCTGCGAAGTTCACTATGTTATGGTACTCAAGCGATATGAGAAAATAGTGGCAATCGAATGTTGTTTTTCACACATATTACCTCCATCTGAAGAGAGCCATCGAAGATGAGCCTCAGATGACTCTGAACACTCTACAGAGATTCTGACCCCTGATGAAGTTCTATGCAGATCGACACTTCATCTACATTACAGTGTGAGAAGATGATCATAAAGAGAAGCTTCAATCATACTACAAGCTCATGGAAGAGGACCTTGAGGAGATTAGTAAGGACTGGTCAGTAGACCTCCTTATTCCTACAAACCCTGCAGATATGTCTGACCCTGATAGCCTAGAGACCACGCATAAAGAACATGATACACCCGGACATGGAAGAAGGAAGAAAACCGAAGAGGTCCAAGACTTAAGCAGTGTCTCAGGAAAGACTACTTCAGTATCACCTGACCTAGGGGGTGATGACGAAGTAGAAGAGATGAATGGAAAATAAGCTGAACATAAACAAGGTGAAGTAACACCGCCTAGAGATGAGACTGATCCCCTAAAGAAGTGGAAGGTTTCTCCCCCCGAAACCTTCTTCCGGAAGAAATCCAGAGCCATCATGACCAAGATGCAGACTGTACTCACTACTGATGACTTTGACTTCATCATAGCAGCCCTAAATGATGATTCACAAGAAATCATGGAGAAACAAGAAGCCAAGTAGGAGGAAATGTATGACAGAATTGAGTTCGAACTCCGAGGGGTACAACAGGCCCTTCAGTCCAGTCGCACAGTGTCCACTACGCCCCTTCCATCGAGATAACCAGAGTTGGGAGATGAGTCAGCCTAACTCCACTGACTAGAAAATGCAACCGAATCTCTCCTTCATTAAGAACAAGAAGAAACATAACAAACCACCTAGGCCTTGAAGCAAGTGCAAGGAGTACTCGTAGAACAATGCCTAGTTTCATAGAAGGAGAAGGTTTATCTCCAGGAAAAATTGGAAGTGGAGAAAATACAGATGCAGCAAGAAAAGGAACAGTTGCTCATAGAGAAACTCAAAGTTAAAGAAGAAATCAACAGAGAACTTCACTCTGTGAAAGGCTTAGAACCACAGGTAGAAGACCGAATCACACATCAAGTAGAGAATCTCATAGAATCTATCTAGCAACTACAACAAATAATAGCAGACTTAGAACTCTGCACAGTGCCTAACACTCTGTAGGATGTAAGGGATCAAAGAGATGCAATTGCTCGAGGCAAAATTGAGAGAATAAAGGCCCTTGCCATGGAATGCAAGAAATTGAGTGATCGTAGTGCCCATATGTATGAGTGACTCACTGAGAATCCAAAACTGAAGAAATTGGAGTCATAACTGCAAGAGGTGAAGTATCAAGCATAAATAATACAAGCGCAATTGAAGCCCCTGTAAACTGTTGAAAGAATGAAGCGATCCCAAGAACATCATAGTGCTCAATAGCAAGTCCACGCCATTCAGAGTAGAGTCATGGAATTGAATCATAGGCTCCAACCTTTACAGGATGAGGCTTTCTAGCTATTCACAGAGATCAAAGGCCAAGGAGAAGAACTGGAGAAAGTCATCATTGTAGAAAAACAACTCCTGGAGGGACCTGTAAACAAAGTTGTTATCTGAGAGTTCGCTGAATAGGAGGTCATGGCACAACAGCAAGTCGAAGCATATTGAGTTAAGCTCGAGGTTTTTGAGGCAGAATTATCCAGACAAGTCACAGGTGAGTGTTGGGGGCCTATTGGCCCTTGACCAATTTTTAAGGATCCTTGGTCAGGTTTGACCTATTTTTGGGACTTCGACAGGCTGTCAAAGGTGGAGTGCAAGATGAAGAGGAGATCGTAGGATATCGGCCCCTTTTAGGGCCCTTTTTGGGATTCAGTATTATGTAACAGGTATGGGAATGTTGGCGCATGGGTTTACCCATGCTTAGGCCTATTTTGTAATGTATAAATAAGTAGTTAGGCGATGTAAGTAAGCGGTGCTAAGTTAAGTGTGTTAAGACCTACAAGTTCGATATGTGTGATCGAAAGTGATAAGTGTTGAGTAGAAGATTTATTTTATGCATTTTGTATGAGGCTTGCAGAGCTTAGTGCAAGTGAGTGTAAGAGATTGAGAAGAGGCTTAGTCTTGTAACCTAGTATGGGGAAGGAGGATCTAGCGAGGTGCACAAATCTCCTGTCCTCTGCGGAGTAGGGTTTTTGTGGCTCTGTGCATGTAACTGATTGAAGAAGCTAATAAAGAAGACGAATATTTGTTGGGCGTAGCCCCAAGGTGGGGGTGAACCACGTACATGTTGTGTTTCTCTTCTTTGTGCGATGTAGTGATGTGTTTATATGTTAATTTTATTATTTCTTTGATATAGATGAATGATAGGTAGATCTGTTGTTGCTTTGTGCTTAATAATGAGAGTAAATGTTGGATCTGAACTGTGTGAATGTTCTTAGTTCTTGAATCTTCTAGATCTGATCTGTTTCATTGTGCTAATTGCTTCTAGATGCTAGATCTGGTTGAATACTGCGATGCTCTGTAATTAGGGTTTAATTTCACTATAAAATAAGACTAGATATTGGTGAACGATAACTTCTAAGTGCCCTGTTGAGGTGTTTCAGTCACAGATCTGTGTCCCATCTAAATTTGTAGACACTGGAGTCCTGCAACCACCCCTGCCTCTACCTCGAGTGAGATTTCATCTGCTTCGCAGGTGTTTTTGAAAGGGCCGGTAGTTAGGGTTTTGTTGGTGCGTTGTTGTAGTGTTGAACCCTGGGTCTGCCCCTGTGCCAATGGGTACTCTAGATCATGGTCTCTGGTATAGATCTGACCATGATTTTTGGATTGTATGGATACTCAGATTCAGATTGGGCTGAAAGTATTCTTGACTAGAAGATCACTTCTGAATACTTTTTCAGTCTTGGCTCCAGTATGGTCTCTTGGAGTAGCAGAAAGAAGTCATGTGTGGCACTCAAGAAGGTTAAATATGAGTATGTGGTAGCATGTGCAGCAAGCGAAGAAGTAGTATGTCTTAGGAAGCTTTTGTTTGGGTTATTTGGTCTTGGATTGGAGGTGACCTGCATTTTGTGTGACAACCAAAGTTGCATGAAGTTTTCAGAGAACCTGGTGTTCCATGACATGTCAAAGCATATCAAGATCATATACTACTATATCAGGGATATGGTATAGAGGGGAGCGGTGAGGCTCCAATTCATGACTACCGAGCATCGGGTTGTGGATGTGTTCACCAATTCATTGTTGAGGATGAAGTTTGAGTACTTCAAGTACAAGCTTGGTGTGGTCCCTCTTCAGAGGGAGTGATAGGTGGTGTTATCCCTCCAGGATTCCGTCTAGGTTGTATCTCGAAGAATCCTAGTAACTTTAATGAATTGTTTAACAGTGTGTAATATTGGATCAAGTTGGATGACTAATATTAAACCTCACTCACTCAAGATAGGCATAAACACATTCAGATAGATAAGACTTTCAACTATCACTATTCAGAGAGTTGATTAACATGTGGATGTGTGGAGAAATATCACTATACCAACAGACTTTATAATCAACATATATAAATGGCCAATGACAGTAAGGAAATAATACTTGCAAAATTTAGTCCACCAATGTAATGACAATTTGACAGTTATCAGACATTAGATAAACAAAAATATATCAATAATATTCAAGTGCAAGTATTAGAAAAAGACAGAAGATGGAATCTGAACAAATGATGGCAAAAGAATCTTATATTAATCTGGTATGAAATGTAGAGCATGAATACAAAGTGTAAGGGAGCCTCCAAAGTTGAACCCCTTTCTTCCTTAGAAAAGAATAGGATTTATAGCCTTTACATAATAGTTTGAGATCCTATTAAAATGGATCTGAAATACTAATAATAGAACCAAATAAAACTGATATGATGCGTAGGATCAATTCCTAAATTAAGGGTCAAACCCTTTATCAACTAAGTCTTTAGTGATCTTCGACAGCCTCAGCAAAATCTGACATCTTCAATAACCTTCAAGGTGATGACAAGGCACTTCAAAACCCTGCTTTGACAACTGAATAGTTTTAACCAAAAATAGAAAGGCCACTTGGTATTCTTGTCTTATCATATGCCTCAAAATATGGAAAAGAAAGATGATTTATACTCCCTTAATTGTTATCCTTCATAAAAAACCATCCCCACGCAATCTGGAAACAGGAACCCTTGATCTGGAAAAAAGAAGAGAAATTTGCCAGTTCCTGCGCTTTCGGTGGCTTATAGGACTGAAATGAAGTAATGTTAGCTACCGAAAGTGGAGCTTTAGGCAGCTAACAACGCCCTTTTGAAAAGGTTTAAGATGCCGAAAGAAAAATTTTGAAAATTTCTTCAAAATTGAAAAAATGAATCCTTATTTGTAGCTTGGGATCTTCTACTTCTATATTTATGATGATATGATCATATACTATAGTACTACTCAGCATTCGTACTATGTATCTATTCTTATTTTATATATCACTATGTGTAATCTTTTAGATCATTCATTTAGGCATAACACATGTATCTGAATAAATGATATATACAGAATCTCAGACTCATCTGTTTACTGAAGTGTTCTCACCAACGTCTGTTATATCTCTGATCTTATTCTTTCAAGAATAAAATAGAGCATGAACAAGATAGGGAACCCAAATACTGTAGAATACTTGGTCTCGAGTCCTGGCATTTACATTGCTTTATTTTTCTTTTATTTGTTCACAGGATGCGCTTTGATACTGAGCAGGCTTTCGTCCGATCACTGAATCCACAAACTCATTAGGTAGATTTCCTAGATTTGTCTATTGTGTCATCGATCTTTGTCCTTCAGTTCATCTGCCCTCTGTGCAAATCTAGGGAGTTGTTTTCATCAATTTATAATCATCAAAACTTGATATTTAGACTTACCCTCAAACAATATATTTTCCATCTACAAAAAATGTGCCTCTCCGAACCACATAGGATTGTTTGAAATATTGAAAATTAGTGACAGACCCTTGGATATGTTGGGACTAATGCCCATGCATAATGAACAAATCTGTTGAAAGTTTGCATGTACACTATGACAATAAAAAGGAATAGCTTCCTCTTTCAAAGAATGCACATAGGCGATACGATCAACAAACAATATCAAAATGTGAATGCTTGTATCAAGAGTCTTTCCATATTTCCCAAATTGCTCTACAACATAATCAATCGTTCTAGGCACAATGCATACACCCCAATTTGTGGGTGGTGAGATGTAATGCCTCGGGCTCTGTTGATTTGGTCCATCATGGAAGCTTCTGATTCCAGTATAACGACACTTTTCTTTCTATCTACAATATTGATATTTGCTTGGCATACTCCTTTAGACTTAAGTACTTGTCCTCACTTTCTTCATTCTGCTTCTACACCCGGTGGTGGATTTATGTCCCCAGTTCACTGCACATGGTTGTTTCACTATTCCATCCATTGCCACTATCATTATTTCTCTCGAACTTCATAGTTTCTTGCTTTTCATAATGTCTTCTTTTTATCATGAGAATGCTTTTGAAATTAGCACACCAAACTAAAAAATCATACAAACTTGTGTGAAACACGTTTTGAGCATGTAAAAGACATAATCGGTGGTCATGGAGATGTACTAAAAGACATATAATGATGTGAATAAGGGTAGATACGTATGGAGGATAAACAGGAAAGGACCAAAGCATCATATAACTATGAACCTAAATAATTCCATGTGTAATCTCTATGTTTAATGACATAAAAGACAAGTGTTGTAATTATTCAAGAGACCTGAAACTGTTTCCAAGTTCTGGCTAATCAATCGACACCTATAATTACTCATCAATCGGGCACCTGGAATTCCGTTCTGCAAGAAAAATCTCCTTAGGTGTCTCTATACAAAACCAAGAAGGAGCTCATCGCTTATACTTGATGTGTCGACTTGTTGTTGACTCATGGCCTTGAAGAATATAAATTTATTGATAAGATTAGAGTTTGACTTGTAGCTTGTGTATTAGGTATGTAGTATGACAAGTGGACATGAACTCGGGATTTGGTATCATGAATATTTATGGTGATATGGCTTGTCTTTGGAATCACTTCGAGCACCCACCACTTTACAACAAAAATGCATATTAGCATGTGAAAATATAAAAGCTAATAAAGCTAGGATTATAGACTAGGTAACATTTACTCTGTTTTTGTATTGTAGGTCAAAAGGGCACAACCAAAGAATTTATGGGTCAAAGTGATCAATGATAAACTTTGACAAAGAATCTGGAGGTTAAGACATTGGCCAAAAAACTGAGAAATGAGCGTATTAAGTAAAAGTGATGAAAACACTCTAAAAAATGCCATTGTAGTTTTTATCGCTAACAGGTGGAAATCATCCATCATGAAAAAGGGTTGGCACTGAGTATGTAAAAATTCTCATCTAGCATGAAAAAGGGTTGGCATTGAGTCTGGTGGGTCTCATCCAACATGAAAAAGGGTTGGCATTGAGACATGAGTGCATATGTTCAGGTATTGATGCATCGAAAGGATTGGATGTCTTGGGGACATGTTGTATCTTGAGAGATACCCATAGACCTTGGTTGCATGGGGTGAAT
Source organism: Picea mariana (assembly GCA_032191745.1). Classification (NCBI taxonomy): domain Eukaryota; kingdom Viridiplantae; phylum Streptophyta; class Pinopsida; order Pinales; family Pinaceae; genus Picea; species Picea mariana. The sequence continues at coordinate 65,300 of JASDQU010308007.1, read as the reverse complement.
TCATGTTTCACTATGGATATCCAAGGATGTATAGATTCACATGTTCAACGATGAATGGATGTGAGCTCGTGTGGTATCAGACTTGGAGTCTGTGTTTGGAAAGAATACCTTCCTAGTTAAGAGGGAGTGTTGATATTTTTGGTGTAACTATGGAATATATTATTGTATATTTGTTTTAGTCAAACATTTAAAATGTTATTATAATTATATTTTACAATTCGGCTTAACATAAATTATTATATTATTGGTATTTTACTTATAATTGTAAAAATCCCCATTGTGGCTAGTCAACCCTATTTTATGGGTTAGTTAGGTCAAGAGTCATGTCTCTTCAAGAGACATTGTTGTGTATAAATAGAGGATAGGTTCCTCTCATTTGGACACACACTCACACACTTCCCTTGTGCATCTTGGAGCGCTTAAGAAGGTCTAGCGCACAAGTCTTGGAGACTGGTTTTTTTGGTGTTTTGGTCTTGGTCTTTCTTGGAGAGCTATAGCACATCATTGTGATGGTTGAAAGAATCTATATTGAGGATTTTGGTTGTTGTTTTTTCTCCCCCAAGAGGGTTTCCCAGGATAATATTTTTTCTCTATTGTATCTATAATTGTCTATCTTTCAGTGATCCTACTATAGTTGCTATTGGATTAAGTAATTGTAATTGTCTAACTAGAAAATCTAAAAATCCAATAGTTTGTTCACTCCATTGTTTCCATATATCCTCTACTTGATTTTGAGACATAGCTCCACTTTGTATCCATTCGTGGTTATGATCTATATTTGCATGGATCCACTGTATATTTTTCTCATGGCCATGATTGATACCTCTATATATTACATGGATCCACTATGTACATTTTTCATGTCCATGGACATTAGTTATGCTTTCATTACTTATGGATCTGCAGTGTACTTGATTTGGAATCCATGCTTAGATCACTCCTTAGCATGGGCATGCTCGACTTGGGAAGAGAGTATATTACTTTTTTCTGTTGTAGGTACTATTCCAGAATTGGTCTTCAATTACTCCTACCAAGGCCCCTCCACAATCTCATGACTATTTTGTAATGTATTTCGGACATCAGTTGCTCTTCTACCCTCACACATTAAAGGGATTATATTATAGTCTCATTTGAAATGACATATGCTTATGATGACTAATTGGCTTTAAATGCATCCCTTTCCCTTCTTGTAGGACCAAAATCCCCTTTTTCCTCCCTAAATATAGTTTTAAAACCCCATTTTGGTTGATGTACATGACTTTCCTTCAAGAATATCGCGTACGCATGCCCCTTGCTAGTTAGAAACCCATGTACATGTTAATTTGGCTCAAAAAAATATTAAATCCCGACATTTTGGGAGGATTTGACAAGTTCCTTGGGTTCCTGACCTCCTATAGCCCGTCCATAACTACTCCAATTGTCAAAATGGAGTATAAATTAGAGCCTTGGGGTGGAGGAAAAACATAACAGAGAAATGCATCCTTATGATGGAATTTTCATTATGGTCCTACAAGTCCCCTTTTCCCCTTGCATTTGATATTGTTTTTCCCATCTGAAAACCCTTGTTTTTAGAAGTTGTGTTCTCCCTATCTTGTCATGAAGAAATCTTTTCCCTTCCTTGGACAGGTTTGAAAACAAAGTATTGGAGGTCTTGTTTATCATCTCTGGCCTTGGGTAAATGAATTTGGAGCCCAGTTTCGAGACCATGCTTTGGTATTTGCAGGTTATAAACAAATTTTATGTTGTTCATAATAAAATATCTCTCATTCTCGTCCAATTTCATTTGTTGATTCAGTTTTTTAATATATTATCTATATCTTGATTTGAATCTATTATGAAATTTGTAATGATCATGTTTAGTTAGTTATTAGATAACTACCTATTTGCAGTTGCTTGTCTCTTTGTTTACAAGAGGTTTTAGAGGATCGTTTTGAAATATTTATAGAGTGAAATTCTTCGAGAATGATTGACATCAAACATTGGAATCCATATTTGTTCTCTTGTATTTCCTTTGAAATTTAGTTATTGTAAAGTATTTACTTTTAATTGATTGCTTGATTTGAGTCTCAGAGTGATATTTTAGGGTATCTCTCTATTGTGTCGATGACCCATAGCCATAGCCATAGAAAAAAAATTTCCATAACACAAACGATAGTGGTTTTACCTCATTGCCTCTTGATTGATTGATTCTACAAGTGTTAAACATCATATCCCCTATTCACACTCGCTATATTGTATTAGGAACCTTGTAGTCTATTTTCATTATTGGTGGATTCCATCACATACGTTAACGGTATACCTCAATGACCGATAATCAGATAGTTTCTACCATGCTCAACATCATATCATCTATTCACATGATGCAGAATCGTACCATCGGGGTTGGGATGAAGAACTTGGGTTTGGGGACACANGACATATATCCACATTGTGTTTTCTCACGGCTATGATCTATTTGTTGACATGGATCTGTTATCACCCTAACAATTTTATCGGGATCTAAAAACTTTTGAAGTTTAGTGAGACGTTATACCTCAGTAGAGGTGCGATAGTTTAGGGTGCTCAGCTATATTCCATAGCGTTTGAACGAATGTAGAGGAAGTGGGAAGGGAGTAGCTCGGCGAGTTGTCGATCTTGAAGAATCTCAAATCTACGGTCGAAGCCTACATCAGAAAAAAAAATAGCATGGAACTTAATATCGCGAAGGCAAGCCGGGGAAAACTACTCTAGTTTAGACGGAGAATGCGGGGTTCTCTTACACAAGCATCGGGGGAGACTACGGATTGCCCGAATCCACTTTTCCTATGGCCCTGATGTCACGTGTTTCAAAACATCATGTCAATAGCTCGCAGGGAAGATGGTGGTTGGTCAGATCACCTCACATCACCAGTCCAGGTACTTTCCTGGATAACGTACCAAAAGGACACCGCTGCATAACTAACTCGAGGCTCATCATTCGAAGTGGATTGATGAAGCATGGCACACCAAGGTATTGTGACAGTAATCTGTGAGCAAAGTACACAAAACATCAAAATCTCAGATATGACTCATTTTATCCTATTCTGGGAAATTGTCATCTTATGCATAAGAAAAACAAGCTCGGCCTGTGCTCCTGAATTCTGTAAACCCAAAGGGTGGCCAAATCAAGGTCTCTGTGAAGTTCAAAAAGCATGGATAATATCCATCAAACGATGTCTGGTGCAATTGGGTTCTCAGCTAAGGCACCAGGCAGGTCAATAAGTAAGAATGAAAGATGGTTCTTGCAGATGCAGGTGAATAAATTTCATACCGAACCTGAAACTGAGATAGAGTCAGGAGTAAGATTAAACCCCGTTATAAGGGATCTTGTCATAAATGAACACGTAGACAACAACTGCCACCCAGCTGCAAAGAAGAAGAGGAGAAAAAGGAGGAAGTCAGAGGCCAAAACCGAGATGATAGAAAGCGTCGAGGAAAATTCCGATTGGTGGAGTACCTTGGAGGAGGAAATCGCCAAGCTAAGGTGAATCCTCAGGTAAAATTTTGGTGTATTTCAGATAGTTTTGGACAGATGTCGGCTTAAGAGAAGGGAGTCCTGATATGACAGACCAATTACTAACGGTCCCTTTAAATAATACAACTATTCTTCCTTTTTGTAACTCGTATCTGTTTTTAGAATTATGAGGAAGTCAGAACGTTTTAAATTCCATATGAAATTCCTCTATATATGCTTGGCCTCATGAGTGTAAAATGATGGAGAAAAGAGGAGTCTACCCTCTGTGTAGGAAAACTTTATAAATCTCTGGGGATGGAATGAATACATGGGTGTAGAGACAGATTTTGGGACTTTTATGAAAAGATTCTAATTGGTGGTGTTATGAGTCTCGTTTTCCCTCATAGTATGTGATTCATGTTATTCTTTATTTTCATTTTGCTTTCTTCTCTCTAAATTGAGAATCTAAAAGTCCAGAATTCATTATTCGATCTCTCGTATTGATGATTTAGACTGTGTTCATCTCTCCTAAACCATTTTAGAATTCATTACTATAATGCTCTGATAATAGTTGTGTTTCTTTTCTTCTAATACCATCTAAAATTTTCAAGCATAAACTCAGAAGTCACTTCCTCATTTAGCATTTTCCTCTAAATTGTTTTCATGATTTGGAAACGCATCCTACATTCTTGACCCCATAGCCAAAAGGTCATCTTCAGCTCTTCAATAACTTTATTAAAACCCCAAAACAAACCAATTCTAGCCACCTATTTCCATAGATGTATTAAGTGACATGAGAGAGCCCTCTCTGAGTTGAGTAGGCTAGTGCCTCAGCTCTAAAGTAGGTTGAATTATTTACCTCTGTCGTTTGTCTATTCAGCTAGACAAATTTACAGAGTGCTAACATTTTGGCATTGTTGTCAGGGATGAAATTTAAAAATTTTCCCTGGGAAGAACGACATGGTTGAGTTCTAGGGTCTGAGAGTGGTAGACACTTAGGCACACATTGGCTGTATTCCTGCTCTGGTGACTCCACTGATAAAATAATCCTAAATTTCCAAGAGGTGACCCTGCTCTAAATACTTCAAGTGCGAGACTGAAACTTCACTGAAAGATGAAACCCCTTGATAGGGGCAAGGAAGGGCATCATGAGGGAAAATAGGTACTCAAAATGTGACCTCTTACAAAGAATTTTACTTTTCGTTTTAAGTTGCATCTTATCCTTCCTTGAAAATGCCAAATGAACTTTCTCTTACCTATTGTATCTTAATAATGATCATGAAAGACTTAAAATTATATTTCCTCCTCTATACGTTGCACATGCATACGCTTGCCTTGCTGTTGGTTCTGATAAAAAGGTTTCACCTAGGCCACTTAATGACAATGACCAAGTTGATGAATCCTGTGAGACTCAGACCAATGTCTCTCCCACTGTTCTTGGCCCAACACCCCCTAAGGCCCGACATAGATAAATACCCTTAAATCTACCCCAAACCCTTCATGATTTCCTTTCAAATTACTATGAGTTCCTACCTGTGTTCGACGAAGAATCGGGTATCATATCTGTTGAAACGCACATTCAAGGGTTTGGGCATTTTATAGATTTATTCGAGATTGACCACTATGATGTGTGTATGAATGTTTTCTCTCAATCCTTGAAAGGAGACACCAAACACTAGTTCAAACACTTACACCCAGAAACCATCAGCTCATGGGTAGAATTGAAGAAGTTTTTTTTTAATTTTGGGGAAAGGAGAAATCCTTAGAGCTACGACTCACTGAGTTTTATGCCTTGAAAATACACAACAATGAATCTATTTATGTATTCAGTAGAAATTTCTCTAGCGTCTATTATAATTTTTCCAAAGAAATTCAACCCTCTGAAGCTGCTGCCATGCTCCATTACGCAACTGCTCTTCATCCAGATTTTTCTTTCCTCCTGATGGAAAGAAGACCTGGGTCCTTAAAACAAATGTTTAATGATGCTGAGGACATTCAACACAACATCCAAGAATGTAAACAAACCCAAAATGAGGGGTTGAATGTTCAAGGACATGAAAGTGAAAATGAACAAAAAATAGTTGATTGGAATATTGAGCATAGAATTGACAATATCATGGGTCCTCTTGAAGTTTCCAATGCTAATGATTTTGCAAAAAATTACATCCCACTTGTCGAAAGAGGAGGTGTTGATCCATTCCATGATGAGCAGAGGGCTGATCGTTTTATGTATTCATTTGTAGATGGTCAAGAATATGAGTGTGAAAAATAGCTTGTTGAAGAACAGGTTGATGTTCCAAGTTTTTTCTTGTTAGATGACATGGCATATGTTAATGATTTTCCTACATATGATGAATATGATGATTACTATGTTGACCCCCTAGAACAATCAACCACATGTTCTCTATCAGAAAATGTTCCTTTTCAGCAGTATAATGAAAGCAATCAGGCTACATATAACAATTACAAAGAATAAAGTATTGAATCAGCTGAAGGGAATTCCTTACCTCTATGCTTTTCTTCTTTCAAATTGCTGAAAGAAAATCCTAAAATCATCATCGAAGAAAAAGAATCTGTGCTTATGAAAATCCATGCCAGATCAATGGAGCAGAATGACAAGATGTCACAACATTATTTTCATGCGCTTGGAGACCCTATTGCTTGTGCTGAAATACAACCATATGTTGGAAATGAAATTGAAGACGGTTTCAAATCAGGTAGGACAACCCTACCATTATGTTTTGCTTCTTTCGAATTATTGAAGAAAAATATCTGTAGTATCTCAAGACAAGGATCCTCCAAGCATGAATGGAGTGGTGATGATAATTATATGGACAATCACATAAAGGGTCATATCAGATCCTATTTGCAATCTATGTTCAGCTATCAACCTAAAAAGGAAGAAGAAGTTTCTCTAGAAAGTATTGTTCAAGGTAATTTTCTCCATCCCGAAATCAGTATGGATTCTCAACGTGAAAAGGTGTTTCGGAGTATTTTCTCTTCCCTTGAGAATGACATTGTGGTTAAATTTTTAAGCAACATAGACATGGATGAAGATTCTAAAATCGCATCTATGGAAGTTTCCAACGATAAAGAAACAAATGACATAGATGAAGCAGTGTATGCCATTTGTCCATCAAAAACATAGAAAGATAATGAAGAGGTAGTGGTTTTATTCAAGTCATTTGAAAATCAGGGTTTTGAAAATCCATCCACAGAAGCTCTGGACTGTGAAGTGGTGCATGAGCAGGAACTTATTTCTATTTATTCACTGGAAGGTCAAAGTGGTTGTCCTCAAACAAATTTCCAAAAATTTAATGAAACCACATCAGAGTTGTTTGATGAACAAGAGGATAACCTTGGTGCATATTTTATGGCTGTCATATTTGAAGATGTTCAAGAATATATGAATATTTTTTTTGATATGCATGGCCAAGCAGACAAACCTATCATCGCCATTTCATTCGAAGATGTTCTCAGAATAGAAGAAATAGAGAAAAAATAACTAACACTGATGAAAGATACTTGTCTTTCGGTTTTTGCTCATCGGGGAGAAATGATTTTTTGTGATTTTCAAGATCCGATGGCCATCTTATTATAGTCTTCAATGAAGGATGAATTTTCTTCATTCATAATCTCAAATTTTGGATTCAATTTGTTTTTTTAGCCGCCATCCTTTATGTTTTTCTACCAGCTTGAGAAAAATGTGAAAGGAAAATCAGGAAACCAATTGCTTGATTGGCTACATTGGCACTTTAGCATCACCTGAGTGAGTGGTCATCCCAATAGTTTTAGGGTAGGTAGGGATGTGAAAATAAGCTTGTCAGTCAAGCATTTTTTCAGTTTGAGTTTTCTAGCACTAGATATAGTCAATTTTCAATAATGCACTCAGACGTCCCCCATGCAGTTGGAAGCAGTGCACAGAGCTTGGTAGGAGCAGGACACACACATGTTTTGGGGAACAACCCCATGGATCAGGCACCGGGTCTACGAGTTCTTTGCTACCTTGCTGGGAGGATAGCTTCCCCAGTTGGAGCCAATGTTATCACCCTAACAATTTTATCGAGATCTAAAAACTTCTGAAGTTTAGTGAGACGCTATGCCCCAGTAGAGGCGCGATAGTTCATGGTGCTCGGCTATATTCCGTGGCGTATGAATGAATGTAGCGGAAGTGGGAAGGGAATAGCTCGGCGGGCCTTCAATCTTGAAGAATCTCAGATCTATGTCGAAGCCTACATCAGGAAAACAAATAGCATGGAACTTAACATCGCAAAGGAAAACCAGGGAAAACTACTCTGATTTTGATGGAGAACGTGTGGCACTCTTATACACGCATTAGGGGAGACAACGGATTGCCCGAAACCACTTTTCCTATGGCCCCGATGTCATGTGTTTCAAAATGTCATGTCAATAGCTCGCAGGGAAGATGGCGGTTGGTCGGATCACCTCACATCATCGGTCCAGGTACTTTCCTAGATGACGTACCAAAAGGACACCGCCGCATAACTAACTCAAGGCTCATCATTCGAAGTGGATTGATGAAGCGTGGCACACCAAGGTACTGTGACAGTAATTTATGAGCAAAGTACATAGAACATCAAAATCTCAGATATGACTCATTTTATCCTATTCTGGGAAATTGTCATCTTGTGCGTAAGAAAAACAAGCTCGGCCTGTGCTCCTGAATTCTGTAAACCCAAAGGGTGGACAAATCAAGGTCTCTGCAAAGTTTGGAAAGCATGGATAATATCTGTAAAACGACATCTGGCGCAATTGGGTTCTCAGCTAAGGTACCTGGCAGTTCAATAAGTAAGAATGAAAGATGGTTCTTGCAGATGCAGGCGACTAAATTTCATACCAAACCTGAAACTGAGGCAGAGTCGGGAGTAATATTAAACCCCGTTATAAGGGATCTTGTCATAAATGAACATGTAGACAACACCTACCACCCAGCCACAAAGAAGAAAAGGAGAAAAAGGAGGAAATCAGAGGCCAAAACCGAGATGATAGAGAGCATCAGGGAAAATTCCGATTGGTGGAGTACCCTAGAGGAGGAAATCGCCAAGCTGAGGTGAATCCTTAGGTAAAATTTTGGTGTATTTCGGATAGTTGTGGACATATGTCGGCTTAAGAGAAGGGAGTCCTGATATGACAGACCAATTACTAATGGTCCCTTTAAATAATACAATTGTTCTTCCTTTTTGTAACTCGTATCTGTTTTTAGAATTATGAGGAAGTCGGAACGTTTTAAATTCCATATGAAATTCCTCTATATATGTTTGGCCTCACGTGTATAGAATGATGGAGAAAAGAGGAGCCTGCCCTCTGTGCAAGAAAACTTTATAAATCTCCGGGAATGGAATGAATACATGGGTGTAGAGGCAGATTTTGGGACTTTTATGAAAATATTCTAATTGGTGGTGTTATGAGTCTCATTTTCCCTCATAGTATGTGATTCCTATTATTTTTTATTTTCATTTTGCTTTCTTCTGTCTAAATTGAGAAACTAAAAGTCCAGAATTCATTATTCGATGCTCTCGGCTTGACGATTTAGACTGTGTTCATCTCTTCTAAACCATTTCAGACTTCATTACTATAATG
>JASDQU010308007.1:40539-56127 GCA_032191745.1 Picea mariana | reverse complement strand
GCATCTCTTGACTATGATATCTTGTTAGGAAGGAGTTGGAACTATTCTATGCAAACAGTGGTCATGATAGTGTTCTGGGTCTTGTTGTTTTCACATGAGGGTTGGATCGTGTCCATTGATCATTTATCCTTCTCCCGTCCTAACCCTTCATCTAGGGTATCTACGGTCCCAATGATTGATAACCCTCAGCCTGACATCGTCAATGTAGGGGTTGGTTTGTGCCCACCTTTGATGGGTAATTTTGATTACCTGCCTCCAACCAATAATTTCCATTACATATCGGTTGTCCCTGACTAGTCTACGACTGAAATATTTCAAATCTCATCATTTCACATGAATTACTTTAACAATCTGTAGACTCTTCCTTCCCCATTAGCTACGATGGAAGGGACATGGCACCATGGCATGGCCATTATTTTGTCCGTGATAGAATTTGTGTACTTTGTAGTCCAACAAGCTTCCACCAACCCTGATCCAACTCCCGCACAGGAGTTAGATCCAGTTCTCGAGCCTATTTGGGCTCAAGGTTTCCTCGCTAATAGTGATTCTTTAGACTTGGTATTTCCCTCGGATGAGGCCATTATTGAGGCAATAACTAGTCCGTACAGACCCTGGGATGATCTCTATCACAAATCTTATTTTCTCCCAAATTTAAGAAGAATTGAAGCAAGAGAATTTACTCTAAATATGATTGGAGATAAGGCTTTTCCTATCAATCCTTTGGCTACGCACATTGTTTACACTGAAGGAAACATGGAAACCATCACTAAAATGATACCTATTGATATCTCCAGAACCCATGGCGTCGTGGAGAATATCTTTGTCGGAACAGACTGCTCCCCCGAGGAGATTCGAATCTACATGGATTTATTTAAATAATTCCACTACGTGTTTGCCTGGTCTTACGTGGAAATACTAGGCATAGATCCAAGAATCATTGAACATGAAATCATGACACATTCTGATGCCAAGCCAGTCCGACAGAAGCTTCATCTAGTTAATCCCAGGAAAGTAGCAGCTATTAAGGATAAAGTAGAGAAACCACTCAAAGATGGTTTCATCTACCCCATTCAATTGACTAAATGGGTGTCAAATCTCGTGCTAGTAAAAAAAAATAAAGGTACGATTCACGTATGTACGGACTTCTGTGATTTGAACAAGGCTTGTCTAAAGGATAATTTCCCCATGCCGTTTATTGACCAGATAGTCGATGAATGCACATGTTGTGAGGCCTTTTATTTCATGGATGGTTTTTCAGGATACAATCAGATACAAATCAAACCCGAATACCAACACAAAACTGCTTTCATTTGTCTGTGGGGTACATTTGCTTATCGGAAGATGCCTTTTGGTCTGAAAAATGCTGGAGCTACTTTTCAATGGGCCATGTATTTTTCTTTCCACGACCTCAAACACATAGTCGAGACTTATCTTGATGATTTAGCGTCACGATATTTTTAGAGAGTTGATCATCTCGCACACCTCCAACTTATCTTTGAATGATGTTTCTACTATTGGATTTGCTTGAATCCAAACAAATGCAATTTTTGCATAACATCGAGTCATCTGCTTGGTTTCATAGTTTCGACAATAGGGATCATGGTCGATCCTCTAAAGGTTGATGTGGTAATTTAGTTTCCTCCCCCGTGCACAATCCCTCAACTTCAGAGTTTACAGGGAAAATCGAACTTTTTATGGCGTTTCATCGCAAAATATGCCGAGATCACAAAAGGTTTCATGCATTTACTGAAGAAGGACGTTCCTTTTCATTGGGATGAATCCACTCAACACTCTTTCGAAGCATTGAAACACACCCTCATGTCTTCCCCTCTGCTTTGGCCATCCAATTATAATAAAGATTTCTTATTGTACTTGGTCACTGTAGAGTCAACCATCGGCATGGTATTGGTTCAGGAGGATGATTTTATCTCAGAATACGTGATTTATTACCTGAGTTGAGGCTTGGTTGGACCAGACCTCAATTATTCCCACGTTGAAAAACTTGCGTTGGCAGCAGTTCATGCCGTCCAGCGGTTCCATCATTACATCTTGTTTCACAAGACCACCATCATTGCCATTGTGAATCCATTTCAATACATGTTGACATGAAGTGTAATTGGTGGAAATATCAGTAGATGGATAGTTATCCTCCAAGAATTCGACTTGGATTTTGTTTCGGCGAAATCCAAAAATCCGTTGGTCTTTGTGAAACTCATCTCGAAAATTTCGATCGAATCAGGTGATGTTATACCTGAGAAGTCGCCTATTAAAGGAGACATGTTTTTGATCGTGTCTTCGGACCCCTATTATGGAGATATACTAGTCTATCTCTAGACTTTTAAGTTCCCCACCTTTGCTTCTCGTGATGAACATCGCTGTATATGTCATCAGGCCAAGAACTATCTCATAATCAAGGACACTTTGTATCGTTGAGGTGTAGACTGCATCCTTCGCCGATGTCTCAATCATGAAGAAGAGGAAATCGTACTTAACGATTGCCACATCAGAGCATGTGGTGGTCATTTTTCTAGGTTAGCAACAACCCAAAATATTCTATGACCTGGTTACTTTTGGCCAACATTAATCAAAGATTATGTTGAATTGGTCAAAAAATGCCACCCGTGTTAGCTCTTCTCTCAGAAGATGAGGGCACACCCCACTCCCATGTTTCCCATCATCATAGTTGGTCCCTTCAATAAGTGGGGGATTGATTACGCTACATGCAACCCCCCTTTAGCAAGGGGGAACCGTTATATCATCGTAGAAGTAGACTACTTTACGAAGTGGGTCGAGGCTATGCCAATGTTTAAAGATGATGGTGAGACAATAACTCTCTTTTTGTTTAACCAAATAATAGCAAGGTTCGGTGTCCCGAGAGAGATTTTCACTGACCATGGAAGTCACTTTCAGAATAAAATGATGTCTGATTTAATGTCAAATCTTGGGTTGAGGCAAGAACATTCATCACCCTACTACCCACAAGCGAATGGTCAAGTGGAAGTTGTGAATAAGTCCCTTAAGACTATTTTACAATGAATGATCAATCTGGCCAAATCAAATTGGCATTTGATTTTGTACTCCACATTATGGGCCTATCGAATGTATGTTAAGACTGCAACCAGTTTCTCACCTTTTCAACTCGTGTACGGTCTGGAAGCAGTCTTGCCTATAGAGTGCCAGATTCTGTCTCTAAGGTTGGCAGTATAGTTATTTCCAGACACTTCACTGCTTGAAGAGAGTTTATTATATCTTGAGCAACTCCATGAGTAGCATCATGATGTAGCCTTGGCTAATGAGGCTCACAAACAAAAATTCAAGTGTTAGTATGATCGATCTATTCATCCTTGGATTTTCTCTGAAGGCAACCTTGTCCTAGTATATGACCAAGATAAGGATCCCCTGGGGGCAGGAAAGTTCAAACCCATGTGGTTCGGACCTTTCATCGTGAAGGAGGTTCTAAAGAAGGGCACTTATTGTCTAGTGGACTTTGAGGGAAATGAATTAACGGAGTCTAGAAATGGGATCTACCTCAAGAAGTGTTACTCATAGGTGGGTCACCTTGGGTGGATTCTTGTACATATGTATAGTTCTTATACATTTTCTTTTTAGTTTTTTTCTTTTTGGTTTTATGGACGTGTCGTCTTTTATGTCATATTTTTCACCGTGGTAGATGTCAAGTGAATCAGAGGTGTTCATTGGGTTTGTGGATGGTGCTATCCGGCACACTCAGAGGCTTGCTTCCGCAGCTTGGGTGATTTTCATGCCTCAGGGACAGTTTATATCTTCAGGAGGTATCTGTTTAGGTGATGCCACAAACAATGTCGTCGAATACAATGTAGTCTTAGAGTTGCTTAGTGATCCTTTTTCGCATGGTATCTCTCACCTACTGGTCTACTTAGACACTCAGCTATTTGTGTCCTAGTTAAATGGTATTTACCGCGTTTACAATCCTACTCTACACTGATGGTTCCTTAGGGTACGTCTCTTAGAAAGAACCTTTGATTACATTACGTATATCCATGTTCCTTGGAGATTGAATCAAATCACAGATACTCTAGCTAATCATGTATTAGATTGGCATATTGCACACACACATGTAAATACATTTTTAAAATAGATGTAATCCATAAGATGTAAAAAGATGTAAATATGCATATATATATCAAAAATATCAGAGTACATGGTTGGGTGCAAGCACCTAAAAAATATCTCCAGTAAGAGTCACAGGGCTTATTCCCTCAAAAATATACAAAAAGTGCTCTTGGCACGTAAGTAGTCCAGCCTAGCTAAGGGCGGGGCCTATTCGCCCTTCCATAGTGAACAACAATGTTCACCAAATGCCAGAAGAGTTGGAACCAGGTTCATGGCACCCCAACTACATGAGGTTGCATCGACGGTGGGAGATCCTTGATCTCCACCATAGGCACTGTATGAGTGAGCGCGGTGAGGTTCTTCTCCACCTGTCTCAATACTCTCTCAGCCTCTCTGGCTGTAGGCCCCCCTTCTGCTGCTGTTGGTCCAGTGGTTACAGCTAGTCCTGCCTCTGGTCGAGGACTCCGCCTAGTCTTCGAGATGTCTGTTGGATGCACTGGTCCCACATCTGTACATAACAGATACATAGTTGTCAGATACTATGGTACACCTAAAAATGATATATATAAAAATAAATAAAAATTAAATAACTTAAAAAAAAACATTCCTAGATCTCCTCGCTCCGCTCTCGGAGGTACAGGCATGTCAGGATCTCTAGAAAAGTTTATCCCGACATAGGGGTAGTCCTCTATAGCCGAAATATTTTGAGACCACCAATCAAAAAAATTATCATTGAAGGCCTCCATTGTCCTCCCTCCCCTTCCGTGGAAATAATGTCACCCATATGCATAGTGCTGGGAGAGAGGCCTCGTGCCCTTGTATCATCTCTCGAGGACTGAGACTGGGTACCCTCTCGAAGAAAAAGGAACATAAAATAGTCCCAAGCCCAAAGTTTTAGTGTTCCTATATCCAACACTCTGTTAGCTGTCTCTTCATTAAATCTAGCATGGTTGTGCTCCAGTAAAAATCTATGCATTTAAGCACTGTACTGCACAATGCATGTGCGCCCGGGAAGCCTAATGTAAATCCATGGATCCAGTGATCCACCCAATGAGAAGAACTATCACTTTCAGTGATAGGTTGTTGATCTTGTGTATAGGCACTTGAGAACCTACTTTATCAGTACCAGCCTCACAATGGAGTCCAATCAACTCCTCAATGTTGTTAGGCCCATGGGGTAAAGTACACAAGTTGACTGGATCACCTCTCCTCGAGAGACCAGTTAGGAAGTAAATGTCTTCAGTTGTTGGAGTCAACAAATGCCCCTTGAGCATAAATGCCTCTATGTCAGGATGCCAGTAATCTATCAAAGCATTCAACAACTTGGGTTGTTCCCTCATAAATGGACACTGAAAGAATTTTAACAACCCACATTGTGATAAAATAATGATAGCAACAGGGTCTTCTGAGACCAAAAAATCAATGTCCTCATGCTCTCTCTCTCTCTCTAATGAACATACATCCTGGAAAATGACAAAGTCATGGGGAGTTAACTCTTTCCTTTTTATTTTTTCCACTTATTGGAGGGTGTATGCGGGTTGTCTTGGCCACATTCGTGTGTGTACGCGAGAAAATTATCTTCTGCCCGCGTGCACACGTGGGTTGTGCTTGGACATCCTACATACACACAAGGCCGACCTCTTTAAAGGTCAGCGCCCCCCAAAAAAACAAAAATAAATGAAAAAAGGAAGATGGAAATACAGGAGGGGTTACTTTGTACTTACTTGGTCCAAGAGGAAGTTCGTTTCGTCCACTCAAGCTCCCAGACTCAACTCTTTCGGCAAAGGGGTGTTTTTGACTTTTCTATCAATTCTCAAATTGCAATGGTGATAATGAGTTGCCAATGTTGGCATAGGGGCAGACCCAAGGTTCAATTCTCAAGAGCGCACCAAAAAAACCCTAACTACTGGCCCTTTCGGCAACACCTGCGAAGCAGATGAAGTCTCACCCAAGGTAGAGGCAGGGGTGGTTGCAGGACTCAGATGTTTGCAACCTTAGTTGGGACACTAATCTATGATTATATATTTTACAGGGAACTTAGCATAGATCCTTCATCAATATTTAACCCATCTAGTAATTCACATATAGCATGGAGCATCGCAGTGAATACTTATACTAAAGATGATTCAATACTTAGCCACAAAAATATAGGTTAGATTCAACAGATCAAGCACTAAGCATCTTATATATTAGATCAAGCACAAAGCATAACTAGATCTATTTAATCATATCAATCACTTAGCTAAGAAAGAGATAAACACATAGAGTGAAGCACAAAGCACTATACACACAATTATCGTGGTTCACCCCCACCCTAGGGATACATCCACAAAGTCTTCTTTATATTATCTTGGTCAAGCAGTTGCAACACAGAGCTTCAATGACCCTTACTTCGCACAGGACAAAAGATCTATGCAACTCCCTAGATCCTTCTTCCTTTCTCTTCAGCACAAGATTACAACAACTTGCACTTATCTTTTCGATCTCATGCATAGAGCACTCTAAGATACATCCGATCACACAGATCCAGTTACTAGCACTAAGCTTTCAACTATACATCACATAGATGTACTACATTACTATCATACTAATTCTCCCCTATTTACATTTCGTATTTATAGATTACAAAATGGGCCTAAGCATGGGTAAACTCATGGGCCGACATCCCTTTCCCATTACATCAACCCAAAACCCTAAAATGGACCCAAAAATAGGTCTTGCTTCCTTAATTTTTGCTTCGCATTGTGCTCCTTCCTTGGCAAGCTATCGCAGTCCCAAAAGTGGTCAAATATGACCAAGTATTCTTCAAAACTTGGTCAAGGGCCAACAGGCCCCTAACACTCACCTGTGACTCATATCGAGTCACTCAGGTCTGACCAATTCTGCTTCGAACGCCTCGATCTTGGCTCGAGCTTCTTTGACTTGCTGCAGTGCGACAACCTCTTGTTCAGTAAATTCCTGGATTAATGCATCATTGAGCGGTCCTTCCAGGTGTTGTTCTACAGTAATGACACCCTGTTCAAGTTCAGCGAACAATTGGCATGTCTTCTCTTGGAGTGGTTGCAGTCGCTGAGAGACTTCCATTACTTTACTTTACAACGTGTGTACTTGTTGTTGGGCGGTGCATTGTTCTGCAAACCTCTTCATTCTTTCGATTGGGGTCATGGAATTCAGCTATGCTTGTAACACATCTGCATGTTTCTTTTCTTCTTGGAGTTGTGCCTCCAATGTCTGCAATTATGGAATCTCTGCAAGGGTTTCATAAGTCTGGGCACTTCTAGTGCTTAGTTGCCTACATTTCGTAGCCAAAGTTTTTAATCGGTTGATTGCGCTTCGAGCAGTGGCCTCTCTTAGAACTCTTATCTCTTGGGGTGTCTCAAGCATGGTGCGGAGCTCCATATCTGTGATGCACTATTGAATTTGTTGGATTAATTCTTCTAGTTGGGTCACCTGCTGTGGGAGACGATCTTCCATATTCACTTCTATGATCATCACAGAGCACAGTGCTTTGTGAACTCTTTCTTGTACTTCAAGTTGCTCTGCTAGCAACTGGTCCTTGCTCTGTTGTAACTATGCTTTTTCCTCCTCCCACTTCGCTTGTAAGGCAATATTCTCTTGTTCTGCCTTCCTCTGTTGTTCTCCATGTGTGCTCTATTCTTACGCCAAAGCCTGGGTGGCTTGCGTTATGTCTTCTTGAGCTCGTCGAAGGTGAGCTTCGACTTTCTCAGCGATCTGGCGTATTTGAGTGGGCTCATCGCCTGTTCCTAGTATTTCCATTGTTAAGGGCATCGTAGAAACTTATTGGTTGGGCCGAAGTACCTACTGCACTTCTTTGAGTTCACCTGTGATCCGGTGGAATAGCTCTTCCTGCTTTGCTTCTTTCTTTTCTGCGAGCTCTAGTGAAACATCATTCAGTGCGGCAATTAAGAAGTCAAAATCATCCGGGCTAAGGGTAGTTTTAAGCATGGTCCGGGTGGCCTTATCTTTCTTTCGATATGAGGGATTTGGTGGGGTAATATTCCTTTTCTTGGAGGGATATTCCTCATCCCTAGGTGGAGTAACCTCGCCTTTGCTCTATTCAACTTCTGTGCCCCCTAGTTCTTCATCATCACATCCCTTCACAGGTGAGAGCGAAGCAGTCTTCGTGGATGTGCTATGGATATCTTGAACTTCCACATCCTTCTTAGTCTTGCGTGGTCCTGGTGTATCCAGCATAGCTTCAGGGCTATCTACGTTATAAATATCTGCAGGGTCTGCTGCAACAAGGAGGTCTATTGACCATTCCTTGGTAATCTCCTCCAAGTCATCTTCTATCATCTTGTAATATGACTGGATTTGTTGTTTGTGCTCATTTGTGCGTGCTATGATGTAGGTGAAGTGACGATCTGCGTTGAATTTCATCAAAGGTATAAACCTATGAAGTGTGTTGGGTGTGATGCGCGGTGTAGACTAAATGGAATTCTTCAACTGAGTGTATTAAGCATGGAGGACAACATTGGACTGCCACTGTTTGTTCATGTCACTAGAGTAGCACAACGTACAGAACTTTGTGGCCAGTGGTTTGAAGGGTTCGATCTCTGGGAAAGTGGCTCCCTCGGGCAGTTCCCAAGCGATGAAAGCAATGAGTATGAGAAACCAGCTAAAGTGGAACTCATACCCTTGGTCCTGCGCTTGTCTACAGTCAAGCTCTAGCTGATTTATAAGGTATTTTTCCTAGTTCATTTGTAGTCCCTCCGCGCACTTCCCTGCGAGGTCAAATACAAATCCAGTCACCTGTGTAGGTCTGTTTGTTAGGACTAACTTCCCTATGATCAGCTGGCAACCAAAACACACTGTTGCATTCTCAATGGAGGATACCTTGTAACCTCGTGTGCCTTTCTCCAGATTGTCATATGTGTCTTTTATTCGTTGAGTGAGAGCGCGATCTACGGTCTTTCTTGGGTAAAATTTCTATGGGTCAGGGCCCTGCATGCTTAGCCTAGTGATCTAATTGATCAAAATCAGATCCACAGTGATGCGGTGGTCCAACCATAGGTATCCTCCATGGTAGAAGGACAACAACAATCTAACGCATGCATTTACTTCTTGATGCCTCCCGAAATGTGGAATCTTCATCACATTGAGGAGGGTTGATTGCGCAAGGTTATGGGTCCATTGCTGTAGTACAATCCTGGGGTTATTTCCTTTTATAATAGTCAAGTACTTGTGTGGGGCTAGCATATTGTATACCTTGCTATCTCCAATGTTGAAATCACTAAATTTCAACGTGATGAGCTTCTCTTGGTCAGCATGAACTGCGCGCACCCCTTTCGGGAGGTATGCAGTGACTATAGCATAGTTGAAGTCTCTGGGTATAGTGTCTCGATTCACTGTTCCGCTTAGTGGTGGGATATATTTAGGCAAGATGCTTGGGATCATTTTCACAGTGGCGAAGTCGTTTCCGAGCTTAGATCGTCTTTCCGAAGGCGGTCGGCATGGTCTTGCTCGAGCTGTGGAGGGGGAAGTTGGCAGTGTGCTTGAGGACGATGCCTGTATGCCTATAGACATTTTGCATTCTAACATGACTCTCTCAGTCATTAAATCAATTAGAACTTCTTCAACAATTTTCTCAGTAGCCCTGAGCTCGTCCGACATACAAACTTGGGTCAGCTAGCTCGGGTGCAAAAGGAATTCAGAAACTACAGTGAATAGTAAGGAAATGATCTCAGGGTAATTAAATATTAGGTTTCGCACTCAAATTCTCAGTTAGAAAAAAGTATTCTCGGTGCATGGTGTGATGGGTTAAGTAGGCAATCTCAGCAACGGTCTGCTTGCAATGGACATGGGGCCTTCATTAACTTCGTTCTATCCGTTCTATTGCTATCCAACAGTCTAGTGGTAACCCATAACTGCTTTCTGATCTGTTCGGAGCGACGGTCGAATGGGTATATCAGTTCCAACGGCTATGTTGCTTCATCATGGCGAAGTACTCTATGTCGTTGTTTTGATATCTCGACGAAGCTCCAATTCTGCAATTCTTCTTACTGCGAAGTGTCTTCTAGAACCTCTTGTAATCTTATAGTATTAACCCTTTTCTTTCTTAACTTCCTAGCCTTCTTCCCAGTGAGCTTCATCTTAGTAATGCTTTTACCATTCTGATGTTTATCTTCCATGGTCTTAGTTACTTCATGTTGTTGAAAGTCTTTCCTAGGGTTCCTTGATAATACTACTTCTGTATCAAAAATAGGTAACTCGATCTTCTGCAGGTCCTCAAGTGTTCTCTTAGCTTCTTCATCGGAGTTGCTAATATTAAATATCTGCAATATGATCTTCTATTCTTCAATCAAGTGCGCAATCCTTTTGGTCATAAATTCTTTTAACTCTTGCTTCTTCTATTCCAAACCTTTTTCTTCTTCTTTTCGTCTGGCTTGTTCTCTATCAATCAAAGGTTTTCTTATGAGCATGGTAAATGGGGCATTGTCTTCAACAAATTTAATGATATCAAAGTCTTCCTCTATCGAAGTTCCATTGATATTCATAGGTATCCGGGCGAGCCTTCCACATAGGTTTACTAGCTTTCCTCTAAACAAACTTGTTCCTCCTAGGGAAGGGATCATGACAAGCTTTCCTATAGCTTCCAAAGTTCTTTCTGGCATAATGTTCACTTGTGTTTCTTCATCAAGAGTACAGTCAATGTCAAAGTCCCCTATTCTTTATTTGATTTTTTCCTTTTCTTTGAAGATCTCTAATAGCCTAACATGTTGGTGGTCATTCAAGGTATCTTTCATCTGTAGCAATATCTTTTATGATTCTTTCTGGTTTTATACTTTAATCTTGGTCTCTTGATCTCCTTCAGGGTTTGCCTGCTGCATATTTAGCTTCTCAAGCCTAGAAATCATTCTAGGGCAATCTAGTACTTCATGGTCCATGGCCTTACAACAGAGGCAACTAGGTATTCTCCCAGGGCATTCCTTAATAAGATGTCCTGGTCTTCTGCAACTATAACAGAAGGTTAATCCTCTCTTTCATTTAGATGTTCCCCAACTCCTTCTGTACTACGCGCTAGGATCATGGTGGCTAGCCTACAAAAAACTCTTTCTAGGATCCTGCATCCACTTTTTAGTCTAGACATTCTTTCAATGCATAGGTATAACATATCTATCACTATACTTATCAGATATATTCATATCAAACTTTCTTTTATCTATTAATGCCCTAGTTTTGAAGCTAGGACATAATCTATCAAAGATACCTAGATCCATGCTTTAGAATAAAAAAGATTCACTTATCTTACTTCTACAGAGCAAAAATCTTTCAAATATAAAAATTTTTGACTATTCTTACCGTTATCAGAGCACAGAGCTTACAGATCTTACCTCTTTTCTGCAGATCTGACCTTTTTCCTTCAAAAAATTTCCACTTTTACTTTTCTTAAAGCATAGACCGTTCAGATCACTTCTTTTCTTCTGTATAAACCTGTTTCTTGCATATTTGACCTTTCCCCTTTAGATCTGACCTCTTTTTCTGTAGATCTGACCTTTTCCCCTCAGATCTGACCTTTTTTTTTTTCTCGGCATAAAGGTTTGTAGGTCAAGTAGAATAGTGCGCACTAGGGAAACAGATCTACGCATAGAGTTTAGTTCTCACAAAGATTTTTCTTCTTTTGTTCCCAACAATCATAGTTCCTACTCTAGCAACAGAACCATTTGTTGGCACAGGGGCAGACCCAGGGTTCAACCCTCAAGAGCGCACCAAAAAAAACCTAACTACCAACCTTTTCGGCAACACCTGCGAAGCAGATGAAGTCTCACCCGAGGTAGAGGTAGGGGTGGTTACAGGACTCAGATGTCTACAACCTTAGCTGGGACACTGATCTATGATTATATATTTTACAGGGAACTTAGCATAGATCCTTCATCAATATTTAACCCGTCTGGTACTTCGCATATAGAACAGAGCATTGCAGTGAATACTTATACTAAAGATGATTCAGTACTTAGCCACAAAAATATAGGTTAGATTCAACAGATCAAGCACTAAGCATCTTATATATTAGATCTAACATTCATTCATATATTATCAGCACAAAGCATAACTAGATCTATTTAATCATATCAATCACTTAGCCAAGAAAGATATAAACACATAGAGCGATGCACAAAGCACTATACACACAGTTACCGTGGTTCACCCCCACCCTGGGGCTACATCCACAAAGTCTTCTTTATATTATCTTGGTCAAGTAGTTACAGCACAAAGCTTCAATGACCCTTCGCACAGGACAAAAGATCTGTGTAGCTTGCTAAATCCTTCTTCCTTTCTCTTCAGCAAAAGACTATAACAACTTGCCCTTAGCTTTTCGATCTCATGCACAGAGCAGTCTAAGATACATTCGATCACACAGATCCAGTTACTAGCACTAAGCTTTCAGCTATACATCACATAGATGTACTACATTACTATCATATTACTTCTCCCCTATTTACATTGCCTATTTATAGATTACAAAATGGGTCTAAGCATGGGTAAATCCATGGACCGACATCCCTTTCCCGTTACATCAACCCAAAACCCTAAAATGGACCCAAAAATGGGTCTTGCCTCCTTAATTTCTGCTTCACGTTGCGCTCCTTCCTTGGTAAGCTATCACAGTCCCAAAAGTGGTCAAATATGACCAAGTATTCTTCAAAACTTGGTCAAGGGCCAACAACCAACTTCTACTTATAGAATTTTTGGCCCCTTTTTGTCATTTTTTGGACCCTTTTGTCATTTTTTCTAGCTTGAAAATCGTTTAGTATGGTTCTTGAGTTTCTTCGGGGATGTTACGATACATGTTATTTTGGGTATTTAAAAAATTTTTGAGAGTTGGGTCATTTTTAAAGTTCTTTTGGTTAACATTCATTTTTTCCAACTTTGTGCATATAATATAGCATTCCACCTCCACTTGTTGCACCTCGTTGTCTTTTTCGCTTTACCATAGGATCATAGATCCCACCAAATTGTGACACAGAACCCTCACTCTTGCTCTAGAAGTGTCATAATTTAGTGGTAGAGCCTACCTTCACATGCATGCCCTTGGTAGATCTTAGTTTCATTATGGTGTCCATGTCGTCGCTAATGATTATAGGCTCGGGAGTCCTTTTTAGTTGTTCCTGATTACGAGTTTGGGCCTCACTTGCATGATTTATTATCACTTTTGACCTCACCGTCGGGACTCCCCAAAACAATGGGTGTTCTTTTAATCCCTTTTCAGACCCTCTAAACATGAAAATATTGTTGAGTGATCTTGTTGTCCTTCATGCTTGCCAAACTAAAATTTGAAGGCATGTCTATCCGGCGGTAGTTTACCCCTTTTTCGGTCTGGATGGTCAACTATACGAACAAAGGTATACTCTAGGAGCCTCGGTTCTCTAGAAGAGTATTCTTAGGTATAAATTTAACCCTTTTTCAAGCATGAGGAACTAAATTTATGAAAAAGGAACCCCCACGGAGTCCATACTTAAGCTCTTTTCAGACTCCCTAAAATTGAAAAGATGATCAGAAGGTTCTTTCGGATTTATCGCATAGGTTTTATTATTTTTGACGTTTTAGACCAAACTAGTGTGGTTCATCATCAAGAAAACAACGGTCGCAAAAGCCTTAGAAAAGAAATATTGAAAATATGGCTGAGTGACCTTGTTTTTTCACACTCGTTAAAATTGGTCCAGAAAAACATCCCTTACGGAGTCCATAGTTAAGCTCTTTTCAGACTCCTTAAATATGAAAATATGGCTGAGTGATCTTGTCTTTTCCACACTCGTTAAAATTATTTTGAATAGATGTCTGTTCGGTGCTAGGTTACCCCTTTTTTGAGCTGACTAGACTACCTTCGAGAAAGGTACCCCAGTGGAGTCTCCTTTTACTCTTTTTCAAACTCTCTAAAAATGAAAAACCGTGGAACTTACCTTCTCTGGGCTCATTAAAATTACATCGAAGGACATTATCATTGTGTATTATTAATCACATTCACATCCATGCATCTTTGGAATAATACCGACTCCATGTTTCTCTCAACTAAACCATTTGAGGCATGCCTTATACATAAGCCTTGTAGCACTTTGCCTCTGCATCTTGACAACTTGACCCATGGAGGATTTTTCCCAAGTGTCCTTTTCCTGCATATGTCCCCTTTCTCTAAGCATCAATGTGTTCCTTTCACTTGGAACTAATATGTCTACAATACTCACTCCTTCTTTGTAATGTAGAATTATTTTATTCTTTTTCAAAGCTTTCCAAAATTATTTAAAAAGAAAAAAAAAAACAAATATACCCCAAAAAGAGGAAGGGAAAAGTATTTTCTTTTTGTTGGTAGCACAATGAGTTGCCCTTGGACAAAGCACATCCTTTCATTTGTTTGTCAATCTTTGGGATTTAAAACGACCTTAGGAAGCTATTCTTTCAACATAGAGTTGTGTCCTCCTCCATTTGGGTTTCCTTCCAAACATATGGAGAGTTTGTGTTGCCTCTTGCATCGTGAACTTATGTCAATTACATGCTGCCTGAGTCTCATCATTTGTCGTGATTTTGTCCAAGGAAAGTTTTACTAAAATTGAGTTGACCCTTCTGCAGTTTGTCTCTTGTCCTCATGCCGGCCACCCCAAACAACCAATCAAGTCCTTACTTAAAATCAATGAAGTTCTCTGTCTGATCATTGAGATCCTCTTGTTTGTTCCCGATGAGATGTCAAAGACCTCTGGGTAGTGAATTCGTACACTGATATCACACTCCTACTTGAGTTTTGAAGATTTTGAAGTTGTTGCTTGAGCTCTAAAGAACTCATCTCAAGCCATCAGGCCTCATTGGCTTCTTGAATATGGACACTATACATGTATATCTTTTGATTTTGAGATGTAGATCTGTTGTGTACTGCTCACGGCTACACTTTATATAGTTATATGACATGGATCTACAGTGTATTTGATTGGAAGCCATGATTTTATTTCATCTCGAGCAAGGGTATGCCTGCCACAGTGAGACAAGTTTTTATTTTGTATATGGAACCTCCTGAACTCTGGTCCCTGGGCTCACTCGCTTCGTACATTGGTGAAGATTTGTATTGTGTTTTGGCCATTAGATGTTCTTCTAACCTCACACATTAGGGGGCATCTGTTATAACCCTAAACTGCACCAGACATGCATACCTGACATCAGGCCATATTACTTTCTATCTTTTCCAAGCCATCACTAAACAACTCTTCTAAAAACCATTGTTTTTAAGGTGTACGCGCCCTACACCACTACTGCCCGCATACACACACTTGCAGCATCACTACAGATCGCGTACACTCACAAAAAATTGCATTGAAAAGGGATACGGGTTTTTGGGCCGTTACTTAATCAGTTGACCACCCATAGCCAGTCACCCCAACCGTTACTATCTCTTTTGGCCTATAAAATAAGGTGTTGGGGCCCCATTCCAAAGGGAAGCATGAGAGCATAGAAACTCTACCCATTTCAATATTCCCCCTTTGCCCCAAT
>JASDQU010308007.1:23172-40489 GCA_032191745.1 Picea mariana | reverse complement strand
ATCCAAAAAGGGGATAATAATATTCTTTGCAGTTACACAATATTTTAACACTCCCTCTTAACAAGAAGGATATTCTTTATCTTTTGACAGGTCACTAGATGTCATCATCAACTGAACAATATCATCTGGGCAATATCATCAACTGGATAATCATCATCAACTAGACAATCATCATCAACTGGACAACAACATCAACTGGGTAACATCATCAACTGGGTAATAACATCCACTGGATAACATCATTAACTAGGAAACATCATCAATTGGGTAACAACATCCACTGAATAACATCATTAACTAGGCAACATCATCAATTGGGTAATAGCATCATAATTCACTTGGTCATCTGGCATCACGATCACTGACTGGTTCTCCATGAATCCATATTAAAGAAGTTTTGTTCTCTTTATCTTCTCGCAAAAGATACTCTTTCTTTCTTTCATCTTCACGCAGAAGATATATTTTTCTTATCTTCACACAAAAGATATCTTATCTTCACACAGAATATATTCTATGAGTTTTTCCATTCCTTTTATGTTCTCCTTCTCTTGTAGTCATCGATCTAACCCATCCACTGGGGAGGACTACTACCATAGCTTCACTCCTAGTCATCCCACATGAACTATAGAAGCTAAGATGTTAGCATGGGCAATACTAGACTCTCTTTCCATGATCCACATAGGATCACGACACAAACCTCAAGAGCCAACTAACCATTCCACATGGTCAGGGTTTTTGTTCCAGACTACTCAATCCTTGGCCAGAGGAGAGTATTTGCCTGCTGCCCCTTGGAGAAACATCCACACTCCTCTCTATGAGGGTGGTCACACCCCTCTCTATGAGGGTATTCTAGCATGTCCCTAGAGTATCCAAAACTCAACACTTGGACAGAGGCCAACCTTGAAAATTTCTCATTCCCCTTCTCTACGAAGGTCTCTTTCTATTTACAAAGGTCTAGCTATGGGATCTGAAAAATATCTTGTGGTCCAAAATCTTTCCATGGTATAATACCATGCTACCCATCTATTGGGCACCATCCATCTATCAGATAACTTTCATCTTGATCAAAATATCTGGGCACCATCCATCTTCTTTCCTAATTGCACCAAATCACGATCCTCCATTTCGAACTCGGAGACATAGCTCCCTCTTGCACCAAAATAAGAGATTCTAATCATCATCCTTGAATTTTTCTTCTGTAATATCCTGGGTGCCTTCTTGAGTTTGAACATTTCTTTCTTTCTGATTTTATACTAGATCAACCTGCTCCCTCTACATCTATAAGAACGGTACTGGAGCAACCTATAGTTACCTGCATCTTATCAACTATATCTGAGTATCCATCTTTCTCTTCATCTTGAACATTTATGTTCTGCATCTTTATGAGCCTCCTAATCCTATATAAGTACTGGATATTATCTAGTTCTTACTGATTTTTACCATACCATAAGTCCTTCTCATGTTGTCTAACTTCTGCAAGTCAAGGCATAAGTTCTTTCTTCCGAGACCTGTAAACTTACTTACAACATGCTTTCTGAGATATGTCACTTAGCCAATCAGTCAGTAACAATAAGCAGTGATCAAATAAAAATATATCATGATTTCTATCAGAGTAGTACACATCTTTTCTTAATAAAAACTTGTTCAACCATGTACACATTTGAAACCCTAATCATGAATAAGACTTTTGAACTCTTTTTCACTCTAGCTATGAAATTAACAAATTTTCCCATACTATCATAGCTAAACACATACCTTTGTCACTCTCATGAGTGATCATACATGAAACAAATATTTTATCTCTTTCTATGTCCTCTTCTTTGATACTTCCTTCGTAGATCTACATAGATACTAAAATGAAACGAGGTTAATTAACATCCTCACATAAATCTAACTTGTAATGATAAGGTATTAAATTAAATAAAATACTAAAAATAAACATGAATACTTATCTTTGTTTTTGTGTGAGGAGGCTCCATGGACTTCACCAATTGCTATATTTATTCAGATCAACTATATTCAACTTAAAGTACATAATCCTCAATTTCTACTAAAGATTTCTTTGAGGGAGGAGATTCCTCTTTCTCTGCCACATGTGCTTGATACTTTCTTTTCCCTTTTCCTTATGCTTGGTATTTTTCTCATCTTCCTCCGGTTCTAGTACACTCACTATGACATGTTCTCGTCTAGAATCATTTTCAACCTATGCTTCCAAGATATGAAGTTTCCAGATCCTTCCATCCTATCTTATACCCTCATACTGGTAGCCATTCTTTCTTGCGATAGAAACCCTAGCCCTCCGAGCTATAGAAATAATAAAAAAATCAATTTTCTTGGATCTAAAAACTGAACTCACCAAAATATGTGCTGGACTGAGGTGAGTGTGCTGGTATAGTTAGCTTCTGAAAATTCAAAATTTTACCCCTTGAAACTGAGCTTGCGGAAATCTAGACTGGTACTTCTGGTACTGGTTCTAGTTTCCTAGTTTTCTGGTACTTCTGGTACTTCTAGTTTTCTGGTACCGGTGAAAACTAGGCTTTCACTTTCCCAGAGTTCTATCCACTGATAATGTGCGCTGAAGGTGCCGATGAGTTCCTTAGGCTAGGGCGCACTTTTCTAGATGATATTTGGGCTGAAATTACTATTTAACAAAATCCCTAATTTTCTTGTATGGAAACAGTGACATTTTTCTTTTTCTGTGAAAGATGCTCTCTTTAGTTTAGCTCTGATACCATGTTAAAGTTTCTTTCTTAATCTGTTATTATTACTCTTCATTATAACAATAGCATAATAAGGATCTTACTGAAAGAAACAAAATCACAGAGTACACAAGCATTTATACTGGGAAACCCTCAAGGGGAAGAAAACCCAACAAAACTTCTTTAATATAGATTCAATAACCAAGTACAATGTCTCTCACAAGAGAGATATCACCAAACAGAATATCCACCAGAAACCCTAACCAGAATAGAGTAGCACACCACTTACACGAAGATAGTCCTTCACCAAGATGACCTTCACCTTTACTGAGATACTCTTCCTTGTAGTTGTGTCACTTCTCCTTGTAGCTGTGTCACTCTCATACTTCCACACTTGATGGAGAGATCTTGATGAGTGTGTACAAATGAGGTGCTATGCCTCTTATAAATACAAGTTGTGCCCCCCCATTAATTAGGTCAAGGCTGACCTACACATTTTATCTTTCTAATTTACTTTCGACATGTCTAGGCACAATAGGGTCGACTTGTCAATATAATATATTTATATATTATATTTTACTTTATCCACAAAGGGGATAAGAATATTCTTTGCAGTTACACAATATTTTAACACATCTATGATACATTTTTGTTATATTATTGGATATCTGAGATATATCTGTATATTTCTTTATTATATCTCCACTCTCATTTCATGCCGAAAATAATCCAGATCATGCATGTTGCCACCCCTTTCCCAAAACTTATCAATGCCTCTCTTTTTGCACACTATTTGACCCACGAGGATGCCTTAATTGACAAGTATAGTGCAACCCGTGAGGATGACATGAATTAGGGTTTCCTCAGATTTATCGGCTCTCCACTACAATCTCAAGAATATTGCACTTCCTTTCCTTTGCTACCTTAGAAAATTTTCGTTTTAAACCAATAAACAAAAAACACTAGACCATAACATTCACAAGAAAGATAATCAATGAATAAGTGTGTGTGTGTGTGTGCGTACTTGTGAATGACTCCTTGAGGTGTATTTATACTTTTTCTAGGAAACTCCTCTCCTTAATTTAGGGCTTCTAGGGTTTTCTTGTTACAACAACTTTACCCTTTCATTCATTAACTTGTAAGCATCTAGGGCTTCTTGACCATTCTTTGGGGATTCCAACTTTACAAGGTCATATCTCCCTAACCGTGAGGAACCACGTGGCGTTCCACATATCACCAGAAACAAAATGATGTGTACTCTCCATCCATGATATTATTACATATAATTTCATTATTCTTCATGTCCATATACCTCAATCAAATTTGGGTCCCATGACCACACCTCTAGAGCTACATGTAGACTATGCTATCACATGTAAATTTTCATATTAGCTTTTAGCCGTTATGAAATTATCAAATGGTAAAAAAGGGGGATACATCATATAAAGAGCCTTACAGGAAGAAAACAAGTCATTAAAGGAAAATTTACATTATACAAGAGAGAAGGATGCAAAGAAGAGTCTCAATTTGTTGGCCCAAGTGGAAATTCAATGACTGTGAAATGCTCAATGAAGATCATGTTTTTGAGGTTTTCTCATGTTTTGGGATTGACATGTGAAGTTAAAACCTTGAAATTTCGTTTTGTCCAATGCAATTTTGATGACATGCTTGCAGTCATGGTTGATAATAGGATTTGGATTAGTTGAGGATAAAATAATGCAAAGGAAGTTTTGATATAGTAGATGAATGATATAACATATGGGCATACAAGTATAAGGCTTATAACAGAACCTAATACATATATGTTTCAAATGAGGATTGTAAAATCCTCCATTCAAATCAGTCTTTTGAATATGGAGCAATCATGGCACAATCTATTGACATCAAATACAAATGCGAAAACCATTATATAGACTGCACATAGCTATAATGAGGATTGAAGTTAAAAAAATCCCAAAAGAGAGATTTCGCAACGAATTTTGGCACAATGTGAAATTTCCTGTAGCAACAATTTTGCAGCGAATATGTATTTTCATCATATCTACAAAACTGTGCATCCATTTGCCACAAAATTTTGAGGGAAGATGCATCAGGGTAATATGGAAAAACTTGTTTAATCCCAAGTCAAAATTATTCACGATTTTCGAGAAATGAGCCACCATCACCTACAACCATTTTGGGTTTGTCTTGAGAACCGTGAATTCAGTTTTGCTAAAATTGTTTTTTGGAGAAGCATTATAATGTTATTAACCTAATGAAAAAAAATCATCCCAACCCAGTTCGCCATTTGAGAGAAACGGAGAAATTACCAATTCGTTGTGAAATTACTGAAAACAAAGATTTCACAAAAAATTTCTCAGTTCGCTTCGAAATGGTACAGTCAACACAGATCAAGCCTATTCAACTTCCATCTAAGGGGAATGTGTCAATTCATCATTAGGATCGAAATATCAAACTTTTTTTCCACCAAAGTTGTGTAGATGAGATATGAAGCGGTTGTATTAGTTAGCTAAAATTAAACCCTAAAATATAGTAGTCTAGTGCAATTAGTTACTAATCTATTGTAACTCCTTTCAAAATTAGAAACCCTAAATATTTCGACCCTCTTGAGATAGAATGTAATGTAAGCCTATATATTGTAATGAAAATAATTATAGAGGGGTTCGAGTGGAAGAGAAGAGACTAGTGTGCATTGTATTTTGATGGTTGAATATTAATAAAGTGAATCGGTAACATAAGTACAAAATTGTTTCACCCCAAAGATTTGTGTGTCAGTGTGTTCCAAATGTGTGTTTTCCCTCATGTGTATGCTATCTTTTTATTTTTTCCATATGAATGTTAAATATCCAATCCTTAATTGAATGAAAGTGTTTCAAAATTAATTATTAATGGTGCTCTGAGGACTTTTATTTTCCTTCTAAAGTTGAACATGAAATTCATCCTTGTTTGATGCTTTATGTTTGATGGACTGTGAACCCTTAATTCTTCCCCCATGCTACAACAAGTTTTATAGCTTGGAATACACTGTCTACCTCACCTTTTTCTACGATTTACTCACCAACCAGTTATTGATCATTTTATTATCTTTTATCCATTGACTCCATGCCAATGGTTTTATCCTCTTCTTCATCAACCACATCATAAACTTTATGTCTTTACCTACAGATCTAGTGATTGTGCTTATCAAATAACCAATATTTATGTGGCTGAGTTATAACAAAGAGATCCCTCTCTATATTTTAAGGGCTAGATTCCAATCCACAAGTTGGTTTATGGTTACCTCTAATTTTTCCTCTCACAGCCAAGGAAAATTGCAAAGTGATAAAATTTTGGTGCCGTAGTCGGGGAACGAAAGTCAAATTTTCCCTGGGAGATATATATTAATGTTCCAGATGTGA
Organism: Picea mariana; assembly: GCA_032191745.1. NCBI lineage: Eukaryota > Viridiplantae > Streptophyta > Pinopsida > Pinales > Pinaceae > Picea > Picea mariana. The sequence goes on along the minus strand of JASDQU010308007.1, from coordinate 34,392 downwards.
TTTCTTATGGTGAACAAATATCATAAATGTAAGTGGTTGTGTACCATTCACCCGACGGATCCAATAATGATTCAATCAAATTCAAAGACTCTGTTGGAGGATGAACCTTGTTGAAAAAAACATAAAGGGACAAAGATCCAGGAATCAAAGTTCAAGTTTTCTCCAAGATGTAATATTATTTTTTATCAATTACCTTTTGTCTTTTCCTAAAATTATTAAAATATTTTTCCATTGCTTACTGCATTCAAATAAATACCAAATAACTACTCTTTTATATCCTTCTTTAAAAACTATAAAAAAATTTCCTCCTTGCATAGATAATCTTGACCAAGATCCTTCATCTGAATCACTTGATATCAATGATCAATATGGTGAGCCTCATGAGATCAAGGTTGATGTCATATCTTCTGTACATAATTGTAATCCCTTCAAAATCCAAGATAGATACATACCACTTCAATTGCCTCGCGTCCTTCATGATTATCCTACGGAGCATTATAAATACCTTCCTAGATTTGATGGAGTACTTGTCAAGCTTACAAATGAAAAACATGTCCAAGCCTTTGAGCATTTCATTGACCTTTTTGAAATTGAGCATGATTATTTTTGTATGAGAGATTTTTATCAATCACTACAAGGGGATGAAAATAAGTGGTTTAGGTATTTGTAGCCTGAATCAGATAGTTCATGGGAGGAATTGACAGATGTTTTTCTGAATTTTTGGGGTGAGACGAAGTCCTGAGATCAGTATATTTCATATTTTCATGCCATGAGAAGATGCAAGGATTAAAATGTATCAATGTTTAATAAAGGTTTCATAATTTGTACTACAAGTTGCCTAAATGAATCCATTCCTTTGAATTTGCTTACAGGTTGTGTTATGCAACAACCTTTCATCCAGACTTATATTTTCTTCTTATGGCAAGGAAGTCCTTGACTTTGAAAATATGTTCTATGATTCTTAGGAAGTAGAAGATAACGTTCTATCATGTGGTAAGTTCTCGAATTAGACTGGAGATGAAGCATTGAATGTTGAAGAATGTCATGAGAATGAGCATGATCAACAAGTTGTTGATTTGGATCCATTTTGTTATAAGTAGAAGGTTGATTTTTTTATTAATTTTCCTGAAGTTTTCAATTGTGATATTTTTGTAGATGAACATAATCCACTTCTTGAATAGCAAGTTGTTGTCCCAATTTTTCTAGTTGATGACATTGCAAGGGTTTATGATTTACCCATATATGATGAATATGATGTTGATTTTCAAGAACAACCAGTTGCATTAGGAAATTTTATTTTTCAAAAGACTAATGAAAGAACTCAACCTTTATATCATAGTTATGACATTGAACATGAAGAAAATTGTGAATCAGCTGAAGGTAATTCTTTTCCCTTATTCTTTTCTTAATTCAAGTTGCTAAAAAAATATTTTGAAATCAACAATGGAGCAAAGGAATTTGAGATGATGATAAGCTACATAGGATTTTTGGAGCACAAAGACAATATTATAAATAAACAACAATATTCTCATGTTTTTTATGATCTTGTAGTTTGTTATATGGAGGATTTCAAGAGTCAAAATTTATAGCCATTGTTCAACTGTGAATCTGAAAATAAGGATGATGAAGAGTTAGTATTGCAGTCAACAATGTTTTCTTATTCAGAAGATTTTTGTTTGCACTAGTCTCAACAAAGTTTTCATCCCTTTCATGACATCCATAAATTGGATTCTCATTGATGCAGGAATGAAGTTGGAGAGTAAAGGAAAAAGACTAATTATGCATGTATGATTTTCTAAGTTTAATAAAATATCAGTGCAAAAGTACTGAATGGTCTTACCAGAGATTCATGTGCTAGTGTCTTGAGGTCTATGTTTTTCCCCTTTGTGTATGTTTATATTTATATTTGTGTTTCATTTGATGTGATATTATAGCATTTAATTGAAATTATATGAATTAGAATTCATCCTATGATTGATTCTCTAAATTCATACAATTAAATACTTCACCAGTTTCTTCTAAAGTTAAACACAATTTAATTCATCCATGCTAGATTCTTTGTGTTGGATGGGTTGTTGAATCTTAAGTCCTCCACCACACTACAATGAATTTTGTTACTGAAAATACATTATCTATCTTTCCTCTGCTTCTTAGAGTATTCTACAACCAATCACTGATAATCATTAATGATTCTTGATTTTGACTCCATTCCCAATGGTTACTCTCTCCTAAATATGCCACCAATTTTACAAACTCCATCCTTATCTGAAGATCTAGCCATTGTACCAATTGAAAAACTAATAAGAGAGATCCCTCTCTAGATTGGAAGGGCTAGCTTCCAATTTGAAAGTTGGTCTCTGCTTACCTATGGGTTTTCCTCCTACAACCAAGGAAAATTATAGAGTGATAACAAACTACATAAAATGTACCCAACTAACTCATCATCAATCTCGATCATACAAATGCCAATCAACTTTCCAATATCTCTGGACCTCTCCAAGGGTTTACATCAATCTCTAAGGGTTGACATCAATATCCAAGATCACTCTCCAAGGGTTGACATCAATGACAAACATCTATGACAACCAAATGTCCAAGCCGACTATCCAACACTAGGATCAAATCTAAATTATGAGTGGATATATTGATTCTCCTATCCAAAATATTTCTAATTACTACTTTCTTGCTCATTTCTAAACATTGAGCAAAAAATCATAGTCAATTGAATATTGCCAATTCACCCCTTTTGTGCACCTTTCTTCGTGGTGCAAATGATCTCAAACACCAACTTTTTACACTTATAGAGGTAAATATGTCAATAAACAAGAATTTTTTTTTATTTGACATAGATAATAATGCTAACATTTAATTCATAGTAACTCTCAGATTGTCAAACTAATGCTCTAGTCAAAATTTGCACCAATATGGATATGAAAACTTTGTCCTTTTGCACTTTCTCTTGAAAATTTTAGCCATGTTTAAGCAACCCTACACCAACTCCTTTTAAATTTTTCCACAAATCCAAATAGGTATTTCTATGGGGAAAAATATCCCTAATCCAAGTCTAGTGACTAGACAGAGCCATGACACTTTAAAAGATATAATTACTCCTATTCTACCCAAATCCAATAAGACCTAATGACAATTCAGGAAAGGGAGAGTAAATCAAAGTATGCACCTTAATTATTTTCATCTGTAGTAGATCCTTTCCTCACATTGATCACTCCTGGGTTGCAGGCCTCCTCCCAATGCTGGCCTGAAACAAATTCAAAGAACAATATAGAACAACATATGCATAATCACTAAGATCATTTAAAGTTCTATATATTCATGAAAACAGTTTATAAATATAAACAAGAAGACACATAGATTTGGGACAAGAATATGCTCTTTTATTAATAACAATATGGTAAGATACAACCTTAATCTTCTCGACGCTGCTCCACGAACCTTGCCTGGGTTCCTCTATTTAGAACCCAAGTGCACCATTCCCAAAGTGAGATCCTCACAATCAACATGCCAATACAGGGAAATGGATCGATTGTATAAGGAGAATAAATGATTGGAAATTTTGAGGATGAAAACTCAGAACAGGATGCAAAGGCTTGGAATGAAGTTTGGTAGAGTTCACTTGCCTCTTCTTTCATATATCCAAATGACCCCACTAGGGCCCCTTTATATGGATAAATGATGTTTATTTGGTTGTCAGAAGGGATACAGGAGGTAAAAAGGTTGTGCAACCCGACATAGCCCGTAAACTCCGCCCGAAAGAGTGAATTTTTTTATATTTTACAACTTTTTAGAGTATACACGGGTTGTGAGGTATGTAACTAGTATATGTACGTGCGGTGCATATGTAGAAGGGTTCATACACCATACAAAAAGGTTGTTTTTAAGAGGAACCTCAACAAAAATGGTTGAAAAATGTGTAAATGAGTAGTTCAATGTTAGAAATGCATAGTAGTGGCATCTTGAGCTATAATAGATGGCCCCTAATGTGTGAGGTCATAAGAGAAATTGATGGATGAAATGAATTATAACATATTTAATAAAGTGTTAAGGCACCGAGTCAAGTGATCCCAGATGAGCGTTTGTGACCATCTCATCTGCAAAAGAATGATAATAATCACTGAGGTGGGCATACCCATGCTCAAGATAAACTAAGCATGGATGCCGATCAAGTACATTGCAAATCTATGTCTTATATAGTAATCATGGCTGCATGACTAATGTGTATGCCAGTACAGATTGTAACCGCAAATAATACACAACCGATCTACATCTCAAAATCATCAGAAGATATACAAATACAATGTCATATGAATCCTAAGGAGGCATAAATGCTTGTATATGGAGATGATAACTTCATAACTCTTGAAATATCTTGAAGATATTCAAAACTATCCTAAGGTCTTCGAAAAGCTGTCGTGGAAATAATGGAGGTGTTGGACACACTGACCACACTAAGGGGGGGGTGTGAATGAGTGTAGGTCTCTTTTTAAAACTTGTCTTCACAAAAATCCTTAGTTAGCAATCACCTTTTACTCATCACTTATTACTGTCATTTATAACCAGTTAAATGTAAACATATATCAACAACATATATCAACAACATATACCAGCAACATACATCATCAATAAGTCATCACCACAAGGGACACAAAGAACACAAGATGTATGTACAATTTTCTTTTTATTACGGACTAAAATTCTTGGGTTATCAGCAACAACTGAATAGAGTTACAACTCCACAAGAGCACCAGCTCTGTAATGCAAGACTCATCTTACTTAAATCAACAACAACTGAGAGGAGGATTCAATCCTTAATAGATACCAATATGTCAAAAGGTACGTGACCTGTCAATAGTGTAGCATGTGTATGTACGCACCCTACCAGTAGTACAACTCGTGTATGTATGTAATCAACCAGTACTGCAGTTTGTGTATACCTTCTGATCAATTAGGGTTTTCTCTTCTTGAAAACTTATATCCTCTGCAACCTTCAGTCACATCTAATTCTTCCTTTCACTGTCCAATATGTACCATAACCAATCACAACACATCTATTCTCTCCAACAACTTACTCATGCTCCTCAACCATAGAATATGAATGTTACTCAATCATAAGTAACCAGTATACTATGGAAATCATATCAGTACTGAAACATAAAAGTGATGCTCACTCTATCAATCAACCAACATAAACCATATCAAAAAAATCATACCAAGAATGCCTTAGGCATTCACCATACAATAAGAAAGAGTATCCATCAAGACAACTATGTAACCATACCATAATTTATATGGCAGATATGAGCCCATAGAATGAAAATATGGAACTTGCTTCATCCTTCAAGAGCCTGGCACTAGCTCATACTCCAATCTTCATGAATTCCACCAAATGTATGAACTCTGACCTCTTTTAGCTCACTGCACCCCATGTATGTATGCTCTCTGGCCCACTATTTCTCGCGTACTCCTTCAGAAACTAGGGTTACTGTACTTCCAAAACTTTCATCGTCAAGATCTCAAATTTATAGAAACTTTGATGTGTCCATGATATCCTCCAGTCAATCTCTCTCTTAGAATAGATCTTCAATATATTCTCAAGAGATGTCTCTATAGGAGACCCTTGCCTCTTATGTATACTCTCCAATTAGCTTCCTTAGAAACATCCACTAGGCCACTTTGTCCACATATCAACTTTATCCACATAACCACTTATGTCCAACATTGTCCAATTGTCCACTTGTCTATATATCCAATAGCCAATTGTCCACTTAACCCACTTTCCTCATTCTGGAGTTAACCCTCTTATAACCACTTTCCATAATTAGAAATTTATCCATTTAATTTATTATTTAAATAATCCTTTTTGACTTTATCACTTCACTTTATTATTTAAATAATTTATTCTTTGTAAGAACTTTGATTTTTTTGACCTTTTGGGGCTTCTAGCCATCATATGAGGGTCTTCCAACTTCGTAAGTCCATAAATCTCAAACTGTGAGGAGTTATGTGACGTTCCACAAACCACTGGAAATGACATGACAAGCATTATCCATCTAGGATATTTTTACTGACAGATTCACTAATCTTCATCTCATTATTCCATAATTAAGCATGGGTTCTCTAACCATACTTCTAGGATAACTCATCCGTAAAGCGTCTTCCTATGAGGGCTTTCACTATAAGGGGAACACTTTGGAGTTCATCCATTTGTACTCCCTATCAACCATGACAAGAAAATAATGAGTCATACTTACATCAATCAAACTATGCATTATATAAAAACACATTAATCCATCTTCATCTATGCATATATGAATCATATATCAATGACAACTCATTGATCCTTTGACATCAATCCTTTAACGTCAATACTTTGACATAAATTCTTTGACCATTGAAATCACTCCTTTGACCAATGACATCAATCCTTTGGCATCGATGGCAACATGATCCAACAATCTCCCCCTTTGGCATTGATGGCAATACTAACATTGATGTCAACACCAATCATTTATGGAAACATGTAGATAAGGCATTGCTATACATCAATATTCATGTCAATCACATCAATGTGACTATCTCTTCCCTTTCGAAATCAATGACAAATGATATTTCTCTCCTTGGGGCTGCTCCCCCAGCCTGAACTCTCCTTGGGGATACTTCCCCTACTTGAATTCCTTTGACCTTCCTCTGAATAATATATCCCCTTTAGAAAAAGGGATATCACTCTGATGTAATGCTGAATACATATCGCTCATGCTCCCCTTGTGACCATTGCTCCCCCTAGAACTATGTCTTTGTGCTCTTTCTCCAAGTATTTATCTTTGCATCTGATAAGTCTCTCCTCCTGGAATCATGTGAAGACGAACGACTCTCCCTATGGGTATGTCTCTCCCTATCCTCTCTGCAATATGAAAAAATGATACTACTACAAATTCTACTTCTCAACCAGAATATAGATCAACCGCTCTTTCTATGACGATCCTTGGACCTGTCCATGCATCAAACTCGTGTCATACCATACATAATGAACCAAAAGATATGTCAATAATGAATAGAGAATCATGAACAAAACATCAACCATGTACATCATGTACCATCCAATGTGCCAACCGTGAAAAACATCCATGTACATCAACCATAAGATATAATCAATGGAGTGTATCAACCATATGCTTCTACCAACATGCCAACCATGTGTCTCAACCAAGTTTCATATCATTTATGATATGCTTCCACCATGAACGAAGTGCCACAACCATGTGTCTCAATAAATCAAGTGTCTCAACTATGTCATATGTACATCATGTACCAAGGTATATGCTAAACAAGTAATATAAATGGTGTACTTTAGCCAAGCACTATTACCCACAAACATATACCATCTATGAATGCATCAACATTTCACTAAACATGTATCACCAACTGTACCAAGCAAGTGCATCAACCATGCACCGATACCACAACAAGATGAACTACAATCAAGATGTGTCCTCATACATGTATGCCATATCCACCACAAAACATGTGTCAATCATGCATCAACTATAGATCAAGCTATGACTCATCAATGATGTACAACATGACCACCTCATCAACTCATCAACTACATGCCCCAATATTTAGCTCAAATACATGCCAAATGCATGCACCAAGATATCCAACAAATATTCCTTCAATAATACATCATAAGATATATCAATGGAACTCAAATATGTATCGACCATGTATCTTAATAGATCTACCTCAACCACCATTCACTTCAGAAAATACTAAGAATCCAAAACTTGATGTACTAGAAGTGTGCCTCAAATAGAGAAATTATATCTCTAGCTAGCATCATCATGACATATCTTCTAAAAAACGTGTTATAAATTCACTGTCACAACCAACATTGTTGCTCAAAAGAAAAATGTCTCAATCCACACTCTAGGGTTAGTACCATGCATCCATGATAGTCTTTGTTATAACCCTAAACTACACCAGACATGCATACCTGGCATCAAGCCATCTTACTTTCTATGTTTTCCAAGCCATCACTAAACAACTCTTCTAAAAACCATTGTTTTGAAGGTGTACGTGCCCTACACCACTAATTCTCGTGTACACATGCTTTCTGCACCACTGCAGCCCATGTACACTCACAAAAATCACGAAAAATGAAAATTGAAAAGGGATACGGGTTTTTGGGCCATTACTTAACCGTTTGACTGCCCATAGCCAGTCACCCCAACCATTACTATCTCTTTTGGCCTATAAAATAAGTTGTTGGGGCCCCATTCCAAAAAGAAGCATGGGAGCATAGAAACTCTACCCATTTCGATATTCCCCCTTTGCCCCAATATTTTGCAACCACATTGTGAGTTTGAGCTAGAATTCCTTCTTCCTCCTTTGCAAATCCTTGCCATTTCCCTAGAGAGAACTGAAGAGGAGAAGAATACGTGGAAGCAGTTGGTGCATGGTGAAGAGGATCCCAGGACCAAGTTCAAGGAGCAGTGTCGGTCTCATGTTGTAAACGACTTTTGTGAGATTAATATAAATAAGTGTGTTTTTCATCCCGCCAAATGACGTCTTAAATCTTTATGATTTGTTTACATTTCTTGGTTATGATGTCTAACCCACTAATCCATATATAGAATGCATGCTTTTAGTTTCTTGTTTGTCCTTTTGGTGAATGTATGTCAGCATTGGGAGGATATTTGCAGTTAGGAAACAACTGAGCACAAAGGGATCGACATCGAACGCGGAGTTTAAGGTATTCCTACCAGATCTCTATACTTTGTCTTTTATGTATGATTGTGGGGTAATGTTGGGATAGCTGATAAAAAGTAGGAGACTTTAGATGGTTAGCTCTACCTTCACTTTAGAACCTTGGTGTAGTTCGTAGACGGGTTTTCCCACTATAGTTGAATTGGTGACCATACTGGGGAAGCCTCTAGGTTCTTTGGGGATATTTCTTTTGGGTGTTCTTGACTCAGTTTATTTACTGTTTTTGAGTTTTTGTAAGCTTCTTTGTCTTTAAGGGATTCTGGTATTCCATACTAGTACTCCCTGCATGTTCTTAACTGCTTGTTTTTCATTTTTTTGAGGAGCTGCAGAGGTGTACGCGGCCTGTAGTGGGCTTGCATGTGTACATACACACCCTACCTTTGTACAGCCTATGTACATAAGAAGGTTGTTGAAGTGTCAGTAGCATGCCTGTGTTGAGATTTTTTTTTAAAAAGAGGCAGTCATCCTCTTCCCTGTCAGAAGTCACACTTCTTAGGTGTTTTCTTGATCTATCCCTGGTCTCTGTTATAGCAGTCTATAGCCTAGGTCTAACCTCAGGATAGATTTCTTTTCATCAAAATATTTCTTGTGTTTTCTTTAATAGGGTTTTTAGACAAGTTTGTGAGTTTGCTTTGATCTTCCTGCTTGGTGTTGTCAGTGAATCCTTGCGATTTTCGATTGGAACAGAAGTCATTTATTGGTCTTGAATTGTCGTCATTTTTCCCTTTTTTTCTTTAGAAGAAAAGAACAGAATTCATTTTCAAATTTCTTGTTTTGAAGCATAAAACAATAAAAAAAAAATCTTTCATTTCTTTGTTTGGTAAAGTAGTTTAGGTTAGTTGCTTCAATTACCAAGGAAAAATAAAGTTTTCCTAAGTTCTTTACTTGAATTATTCAGAAATTAAGTAGCTCGTAGTCTAGTGAAATATTGTGTTAAGTTTTTCTTTTCAAAGATCTGAGAAAAGTAGTTAAGAAAAGTTTGGTGAAAGAATTTTAATTTGGAAAATATTTATTTTTGAAGAAGGAGTAGTTTGTTTTCAGTATCATCTTATTCTCTTCTCTTTTGTCTCTTAAAAAGAACATCATTGGTTTCACTTACATTCCTTTTGACTTAAGAAAGACACTAAAATTAATGCTTAATTAAAAGTTATTAGACTTTGTGTTTATAAGGTCCATCAATGCAGTCTAGACTAGAGCCTTGATTTAGGATTGGAGAGGAAACTCTTCAAGGCTACAAAAACAAACATAAGAGTCTCTGCTAGGGAGTTCTTGAAAGTCCAGTAACCATGAAAGTTATCTGGGAGCCCCCTCTAACACAGGGGCTAAACACGAGGTCGCATGCGGAAAGGTAGCGAATATAACCCCTCCAAAGCCAGACCAGGCGTAGTGGGGAACGCATATAGAGGGCTTAGCTTGGGATTACGTTGATTGCATTTTCCACAGAGATTCATGGGTCTCAAATCCATTCGAGGTCCACAATCATCTTCCATAACACTTGATTTTGATACCCTTGATAGGTTTCGGGCTTGATACCCTACTCATTGCGGTCCACCCAACTGTCGACTGTACCCTTCTGGTGACTGTTTGCGCATTGGAAACCTAGTTACCTTTTTATTAGTGACTTACACACGTGAATGTGGGGGTATACCACGATACCTAGGGAAGATATCGGGCCACACTTTGTAGAGTATACCCAGAGGGTGCTTTCGTATTCGATTTTCACTTGCACCAACAAGTTTCTCTAGTGTTGACTGGTGTAACTATTCTTCCAACTAGCTAGTGATCTGCTTGTCTTGTCTCATAGGAGATTTTTCTAGTGTGTGTTTTTATTTAAATATTAATAGAAATACCTAGTGTGTCATTGATATTCTCACACCGTAGAGGATCAAGAGCTCTGCCAGTTGTGAAGGCTTCTTGGCCTGCTGTCGGTTAATCTGGAGCCACCCCCTCCACCGCTAAGGCAAAGACTAGACCAACAAGGGTCTTTTGAGGTGACCGANTCCAAGAGGAGAACATTTGATTTTGGAGGAACCAACCATTTTTGACCTTGGAGAGGAAGCTCTTGGTCTGTGTAACCCTCTGATCACTGATCTATCGGCGCCCATCATCGTATAGGTTAAACCTTACAAGCGTCAGGTAGTGTCACAAGAAAAGATGGAGACAAATGCTACTACTTCTTTAGGGAATACTCATATTCCCTCCACGACTATCACTACAGGGGGTTTTTTGCCTCCCAACCAACCGTCATTGGTCCGGACCACCATGGTATCGACCACCTTTACCTCGGGCAATGGTATGATTCCGTCTATGGTGGTGATCACTACTCCTTTCACCCAAAGTGTGACAGGTCCTCCGTTCTCATACGGGATGCATGGCTTCGATACAAAATTTGTCCTCTCCTACTCCACTCTATAGAATTTAGGTCTGGGGGTAGGGAGT
>JASDQU010308006.1:64248-76175 GCA_032191745.1 Picea mariana | reverse complement strand
ATACTTTTTGCAGTAAAATTTCACTTAAAAAATGGACTATTTCGCTAACATTGCAATTTGTATGATATTGAATGTCTTTACGCGCATTTACAAAAGAATAAATATAAGAAATACATATACCATTTAAAATAATAATTTGCAGTGAAATTACAATTAAAAATTAACTATTTAACTAACATTGCAATTTGTATGATATTGAAGGTGTTTACCCACATTAAAAAAATAAATATAACATTTAAAATAATATTTTATATTTTATTAAAATATATTGAAAATTTAATGAGTCAAATAGTATACTTAAAAACAACCTTTCAAACAAATATTTTATAAAATAAAAGACTATAGTCAAATTTATTTAAAATAAAATGTATGGACTATAAAACATCCCTAACTGCTTTTACACTAGTTCTTTCAAATAATGAAAGAAAACTTTATTCGATAAATTTTAAAAATTTATTAAATGTTCTTTAAGGTTATTTTTTAAAAATATTTTAGAACTTACAATATAAATTATATAATTATGAAGCTGTTGAACTTATAAATTGTAATTTAGTGGTTTGTTCTAAAAATAAATGGTGTTGTCTTATTTTTTTTTATGTTTTTTTCTTTTTAGTAGAATTAGGCTACATAAAGTTGGCTATAAAATGCTGTAAAAAATCACAATTTTCTGTTATTTAAATTGTATTTTTGAATGCAAAAATAAATTTAGCTTGTTGAAAAATTCTAGAGAGACTAAGATTATACAGAATTAACCACTCAAATCTGTATATCCAACAATTTCTCACCAAATTTCAGACAAGATTAAACAAATATTATAATCTAAAAACATCTAAAACTTAAAATATAGAATGATATTGAAAATTTGCAATCCTCAAAATGTAAGACAGTAGGTGACGGAATGTACTGTTAAGACACAGATTCGAAACCTACAAAACAAAATAGGTGACGGAATGTACTGTTAAGACACAGATTCGAAACCTACGAAACAAAAGTAGTTTTATATACTTAGTGATTGACAGGAATACTGTACACACATGACTCTTTGGGGTTGTCCTTTCTTGACTGTGTTCAATCTGAGCTTATCAATATGTCAACACCTTTAATCGATCAACGGATAAAAACAAATATTTTTATGTCGCCAAAATAATAAAGCTGCCATCATATCCTTTGTGAAAGATTCGTTGGGTCGCGCACTATCCATCTCCGCAGATCATTCAACATGAAAATATATAAAGTTTGATTGGACAAGTGAAATCATTGCACAATCTTTGTTCCAACAAGAAAATGGATTCTGCAATGGCTGCTTTTCCCAGCACAGTTGTGATTCATAAAATCCTCCCATCGTAACAGAAATACGCCCTACAAAAAGCAAACAGCCCCACCATCAGCCATGCCAAAACGCTATCGTACTCAGAGAATTCTCCCACACAAAAGGTATATTTTGTCAACATTTTACTTTTTTACTTCTTGTCTTCCACAAAAGTAATAGGCACACATGGTACTAATAGCCACACATGCTAAGCAATCAAAAATTTCAAAGCAACAGATACGATCATATGCAAAATTGGATTCACGGTTGTGACCAAAAAATTCAAAAGGCACACGAGATCTCAGTCTCATATATTCATATATATATATATATATATATATATATATATAATCGGACAACTATGTATTCAAAGACATATATATCAGTACACATGATGATCACTCTAACATATGAAGAATGCATGTACATCATTGCCCAAGACTATGCACACATAGCGATAAATTGTAAGTACAAACAAAACAAACCATTGTTTCAAGCCTTTCACAAGTTCAACTCAGCATTTGAAGCATAAACCATGTTGCACTGCGCTTCTTTGTAGATCCTTACATCTGCGATCACATAGTTGCATTTTCATAAGCTATTGTGGGCAATCATCATCTTCAGTCATTGATTAAGGCTTTTTGCAATATCTAGGTTTCAATGTCCCTTCCATCCCTATTTTATAATACATTAAATATGTATTATTTGAATGATGAGGTTATGTAATTGATGTGGAGCCATGTGAGCCTAGATAAATGGAAATTGATCCATGTATAAATAATGTAATTATATTGTAAATATTCTTAGTGTGGAGTTTAAGGACATTCACCTAGTGAATGCACATGAGTTTTTACAATTGTCTAGGATTATGATGTGAATGTTATGTTTCCATGGTGAGCTTACACTCATAGAAGCATAAGCAAAAGGAAATACAAAATAATACAATATCCAACAAAATTGATGCTTGAGAAGTAATAAGGGGACTATCATACCACAAGCGGAGAAGATGAAAGTAGGTGCATGAGTGATTTGACTTAACACTTATCCTCTTTGGGTACAACCTTCCTTTCCCATGCTTCCTTACCAACATTTACCATCAATCTTTGACATGGTTGGTCCTTTGGATGTTTCCCCATGCTTCGTGGGAAAGGCACACTTGTCTTATATAAATTCATGAGGGAAACCATTCTTCACCACTATTCATGGATCATTCTTCCATTCTCGAGGGAGCATTCCTATCCCATTCAAATTTTGTTGGGAGTGAAGAAACCTTCTGTGAATCCATCGCTTCTTATGGGTGCAAATGACAAGGAAATCCCACAATGCCATGAGTTAAGAGCATCTAACAAAGTTGGAGACATTCCATTGAGATCACAAATAGGGAATGTGATGGTTTTGAGGGAAAATCCATAGTTGGAATTCCCACAATAGCTTAAGAGACCACCATTAAATTCCTCAACCCTATTATTGTTTCTCATGGACTATTATGTCCAAGTGTTTCTCCTCTAGGATATTTGAAGTAGGAAATAAGTAGTCTTGTATTTTCTCTTCCTACACTGGATGGAAAGAAGATCCCTTAGAGATGGTGGAGAAGAGAAAGGGAAGCAAGTGCCATGGTGTAATGATGGCTAAATCAAGTCTTACAGTGCTTACCAATGAGTAGACTGACTTTGAGATAAAAACAATGGGTTAGTTTGAGTGATATTAGAGCCCTGTAAGAGATTCCTTCGCCTTGGTGGTATAATGGTCTAGATTGGAGGCAAAATCCATAGTTTAATCCTATGGTTGAGTGGTGATCGCTCAATGATCAATTTGGTGAACTAATTACCTTCATTTACAAAGAAGTGTTTATGCTTGTTTATGTGTGGAATGATTTTTAATTGTAATATGGTGTGTAATGATTGAATTTGAATTATGTAATGTTATTTCAAATGTAGTTCTACAATTGTGTATGGATTTTATTTATATTGTTGTTAGAGTTTGAATTTATCCCAATAATTGAGTTATTAGAGGAAGGAGATTCACATAGAGTACTCCAACAACCATGGGATGCATTTGGGTATGTGAAAAATGTTAGTATTTTTGGTGTAACTACGAGAGATATTCTTGTATATTTGTTTTAGTAAAACCTTTAAAAGGTTATTATAATTATATTGTACAAGTCAGATCAACAAAAAATATTATATTACTGGTACTTTACTTATAATTGTAAAAAGCCCCATTGTGGCTAGTCGGCCATGTTTTATGGGTTAGTTAGGTCAAGAGTCATGTCTCTTCAAGAGACATTGTTGTCTATAAATAGAGTATATGTTCCTCTCATTTGGACACACACTCCCACACTTCTCTTGTGCATCTTGGAGCACATAAGAAGGTCTAGTGCACAAGTCTTGGAGACTAGTTCTTTTGGTGTTTTGGTCTTGGTCTTTCTTGGAGAGCTATAGCACATCATTGTACTAGTTGAAGGAATCTATATTGAGGATTTTGGTTGTTGGGTATTCTCCCCCATGAGGGCTTCCCTAGATAATATTTGTGTTCTATTGTATCTGTGATTGTCTATCTTTCAGTGACCCTACTACAGTTGCTATTGGATTAAGTAATTGTAATTATGTAACTAGAAAATTTAAAAATTCTAAGATGGTATAAGAGCAGGTCTGAATAGAATCAAGTTGCATATCTAGAATACTAAAAGGGAGTTGTTTTTAGTCTAGAGACAGTTGTCGGACAAACCAAGACCATCAAAAGGTAGGATGAATATTGGAACAAAGATCAATGAGAAGCTATATGGAGCTAATAACTTCAGGGCCTTGAAGTACAGAGTAACCCTCCTTCTTGAAGAACATGAATTGGATAAGTTTATTATAGAAGAGGTTCAAGAACCTCAAGGAGATGAAGATAAGGAAAAATATAAGAAGGACATGGTGAGAGAAAAAAGGATTATTGGAGACTCCATTAAGGACCACCTTATCCATCATATATCATCATCATCTTCTCCAAAGAAAATGATGGACACCTTAACTTGTCTGTTTGAGGGAGGCAGCACAAATCAAAGAATGACTCTGAGATCTCAGTTGAAGAATGTGAAAATGAAGAACTCATATACCATTCACTCTTACTTCTCAAGAGTGAATCAAATGAAGGAGTATATAGAAGCCATTGGTGACTCAGTAGAAGGATAAGAGATAGTGATGAATACCTTGAATGGCCTCCCAAGGTCATGGGATGCATTCATTGAAGGAATTTTTTCAAGAAATAAGCTTCCCAGGTTCAATAGGCTTTGGGAAGATTGTGACCAAGAAGAAGCTAGGATAGTTGCAAGAGATGAAAAAATGGAAAATGAAGATGAAGCCCTAGCCTCCCACATGAGGAAAGGAAAGAACAAGAAGGAGCATTCTTTACCTAAGAAGTTTAATATGGTTCAAAGAGACAACTCAAAGATCAGATGTTACTATTGTCAAGAATTGGGACACTTTTTTAGGGATTTCCCCCTCATTATGGACATTAAGAATAAGAAAGGAAGTAAGAGCTGGCATCAATCTCACACAACAGAAGATGATGAGCCTCCCAAGAAGGTTGCAAAGAAAGATGAATCAAGTGATGAGGATTATGTTCTTATCTTATCCCTCACATATATTGTTACTCATGGAAGTGACACTTGGTTGATTGATAGTGGTGCTTCCAAGCACATGATAGGCTATGAAGAATCCTTATCTAAAATTATTCATAAAGATTCACCTCACAAGGTGAAATTGGGTGATGACTATCAATATCCAATCAAAAGTGTTGGAGAATATTTCTATAAGTTAAACTCAGGGAAGCCAATGAAGATGAAGGAAGTTCTCTATGTTCCAGGTTTAATGAAGAATCTTCTCTCAATTGCAACATCAGACAATAAAGGATTTAGAGTAGCATTTATTGATGGTAAATTTCTTATGTGGCTTAGAATAAATACCCTTGATGATGCAACAGTGATTGGAGTTGAAGAAGGAGGACTTTACAAATTAAAAGGACATTCAGAATCCGCAATGGTTCATGATATTGTGAATCCCAGTGAACTATGGAATACGATATTTTCTCACCTACACTACAAAGCTCTTTCGGTTGTGAGCAAAATGGTGATAGGTCTTCCAGAAATCCAAGAAGAACTAGATGGTTTGTGCAAAGGATTTGCACAAGGAAAGAACGTAAAACACTCCTTTCCCAATAGTGATAGTAGAGCCAAAGGAGTTTTGGGCATCGTGCATTCATACGTATGTGGACCGATGTTGGAAACTTCACTAAGTGGGTATGTATATTATGTATCTTTCATTGATGATTACTCACATAAAACTTGGATTTATTTGTTAAAAGTAAAGAATGAAGTTTTTGGAAAATTCAAAGAATTCAAGGCTCTGGTAGAAAAATTGACAGAGAATAATATAAAGACCTTACAATCCAAAAATGGAGGAAATTTTTTCAAGAGAGAAGGAAGAAGTTAGCCATTTCAGAATATTTAGTCTCCTTGTATTTGTTCACGTCCCCAAGGAAAAGAGGGCAAAGTTGGACCCTTTCGGTTGGAAGGGCATATTTGTTGGTTACAGTGACACATTGAAGGCTTACAAAATATACATTCCCAGTCACTCAAAAGTGGATATCAGTCGATATGTAACCTTTGATGTGAATCAAACTTTCAGTAAATCCAAACAGATCCCTGCAGAAAAGGCACATGAAGAAGAGAATGAAGTTTCTAAAGTTCCAATAGCAGTTGAACTAGAGGAAGTCATTCTAGAGGATCATGACATGGTAGAACCTCATAAACCAGTCGATATACCTTCTCACAAGAGAGGATTAGCATGGGAAAAAGAGCTTATCAGAGTTGTAGAAAGAATTGGTTCCCCATAGAAATCATTCATGGAAAGTAAGAATTTGAAACCGTATTCTAGCTATGTGGCATGCTTTTGTGACATAATGGATGAAAAATCTTCCAGTTATGAAGAGGCTGCATACATTAAAGTATGGAAAGATACCATGGAAGAGGAATACTAGTCCATTATGCAGAATGATGTCTGGTATGTGGTTCCCAAACTAAAGGAAAAATATTTTGTGAGTTCGAAATGGATCTACAATACGAAACACGTAGTTGATGGTAGTGTTGAAAAATATAAGGCAATATTTGTGGCCCGAGGTTCCTCTCAGAAGGAAGGGATTGAATATGAAGATTTTTTTTTCTCCCGTAGCAATATATACCTCGATCAGGACTATACTTTCATTGATCGCTATCATGAAATGGAAGGTGCACTAGATGGATGTAAAGAAAACCTTCTTGGATGGTGAAATAAAAGAGGACATTTATGTGAATAAAACACTTGGATTTGAGACACATGATAGGGAGACTCATGTGTGCATATTAAATAAGGATTTATGCGGATTGAAGAAGGCACCTAGAACATCGTATGGTAGGATTGACAATTTTCTAATGATCTTGGGTTTTACCAAGAGTAGTGTAGATCCTAACCTTTACTTTAATGTTGAGGATGATGAACCAATGATTCTACTGCTTTATGTAGATGACCCATTTCTAATAGGTGCGGAAAATATCATCAATGAATGTAAGAGAAAATTTCCTATAGAATTTGAGATGAAATATTTAGGAATGTTGCACGACTTCTTAGGACTAGAAGTTTGGTAGAGATCGGATGAGATTTTCCTAAATCAAGGAAAGTATGCTATGGAAATATTGAATAGGTTCGAGATGTTAGACTGTAAGGCCATGGTTACCCCGATGGTATCCAATCTTAAGTTGTTGCAGGATACAACTTTAGAGATTGTGGATTATACCTTATACATGAATATAGTGGGCTTGTTGATATATTTGATGAACATAAGACCGGATATATTGGGCTTGTTGATATATTTGATGAACACAAGGATTCCATGGCAAAAGGTTTGTATTCCCTGTCAAGTGACTTCTCTTCTTCAAAACTAGTCTTTGGGGTGTCTTAAGTGTCTTTGTGATGTCGTTAGAGGCACGACATAGGCAAGATGGCAATATGATGTTTTTTTGACACTTGCAACACTTGTAGTTAAGATACGACACTTGCGGACAAGATGCGACACTTACAACACTTGTAATGATGACACTTGTGACACTATTGAAGTGAGTAATTTTGAGGTGTAACAGATTGCCCCCCAAAGTACAAAGTTAGAAGAAGACGATGACTGAAGTACTTTGTAGACTTTTTTGAGCAAGGGTATGGACACAAAGAAACCGGAAAAAGATGCACACAACCATCAAACAAATGTTATGACATGTTTCAAACCCAAGGCAAGCATACCTATGCTTGAGTGATAAAGACTTTTTAGGTATGGCCACCATAAAATACACTGCAGATCCATAATTATATTGAAAAAATGGTATAGCCACTGCAGATCCAATGTGGATTTATACTCCTATGAACTGAACTGATCATAGCCACGAAGAATACATAATGGATCTATGAGATGACAAGACATAGCCACGACCAATACAAAGTGGATCTACGTAACAGTATATGTGTCATAGTTCAAAAGAACTCCTTCGCAACCTGGGAAAAATATACATAAGAGTGAAAAATCAACTCAGGTTCTTCTTATCAATCTTGATGTAGTACAAATCTAACCATGTGAATAGATGTCCTGATGTCGAACATGGAAAAAACCACTTGATTACCGATCAATGATGTAAACCGTTAACAAGAGTGAGGGATATCACCATTGATGTCAATGATTCCCAAGGTACTCTAGTACATTCCAACGAATGCGAATGAATGAGATGAAGTCGAACATCCATGGAATCATCCGATCAGAGGTCAATTATGTAAATCCACTGTCAGACATGAGGAGGACTGCCATTAAGGTATGCAGGTCCCAAGGTACTAACTGGTTTCTAATTCTAGCTCCTGGATAATGTGCTGAAGTCGACAGTAAGAGACTCGTCGAAGGAGGGCCTTGATGTATCCCCCATCAATCACACGAAACTGACACAGAGATGTAATTGGTAGATCAAATGAACATGGACTGACATGGGTATGGAAACAAGATATTTGTGATGGATGACTCTCGAAGTAGATACTTCCCTTGAACACTGAGGCACAACAACAAAAACTTGACATGGACCAAACTTGATGATTCAGTGGATGTTGTGACTTTCGTCAGGTGACCCAAAGGAGTAAAAGAAACTCAGAGGATTGGCTTAGTGCAGAGGTTCAGTGGATTAAAATGCATGCAAAGACAAAGTGTCATGTTCAAGGGCGACCGTAAGAGTTACTAGTAGTGTTCTCAAAAAACTGCTCGGATTGATTCTTTCAATTCCCCCCCCCATCTAGATAGACGAGTACCTCTTTTTAATTTAACGAGCTCGAGGAGGGTAACACATGCTCGATATAACTCACCTTTGGTAAGTCCCTCTTCCTTTGTTTAACGAACTGGAAGAAGTAAGGGTTCTATCCCGTAGGGGCCCTTCAATGTATGATCATTTAACGAGTCCAGAGAAGGTAAACTCGGTTGTTTTTCGTATTTAGAGAGTCTGAAAATGACTTAAAGATGACTCCAATGTTGTCCTTTTTTGTAATTTTAGTCTCACGAGGCCGAAAAAGAGATAAATTATCACTCGAAAGACGCCCTTTCAAACCTTTTAGCGAGTTGGAAAGGAAGCAAGATCACTCGGCAATCTTTTCATGTTTAGAGAGTCTGAAAAGAGCTCAAAGACGACTCCAAGGGGTTCCTTTTTCGTATATCCACGCGAGTCTGAAAAAGTGATAAAAGTCTACTCGATTACATTCTCATGTTTTTTCGAGCACGATAAAGAACAAAGACTAAGCTTGGTATGCCCCCAACTTGAAAGATAGTGGCTTAACTCTAGAATGATCATCAAAGATTGGAGACATTCCCTCCAAGCTTCAATTCATTCATCGACTTTGAGGTTGTCACCAATTTCTCTACTAGATGGAGAAAAAGGATAAGAGTGGATGAAATGAAGGTTCAAAAGAGATGACCATTTCAGTTTTTAACAAGCTTGACACAGGAAAAGAACTACGCTTAAGGCTCTGGGTTCAATCCCCAGATTGTTGTTTCATTTTTTAACGAGCTTTCTATAGAGAGGAAAACTATGCTCAAAGCTTTTGTTTCATTTTTTAACGAGCTTGCCAGAGAGAGGAGAAATTGTGCTCATGACCTCTGTTTCATTTTTTAACGAGCTTTCTATAGAGAAGAGAAACTGTGCTCATGACCTCTATTTCATTTTTTAACGAGCTTGCTACAGAGAAGAGAAAACTGTGCTTGTGACCTCTATTTCATTTTTTAACGATCTTGCTACGAAGAAGAGAAACTATGCTCATGAACTCTGTTTCATTTTTTAACGATCTTTCTATAGAGAAGAGAAACTATGCTCGTAGACTCTTCTTGATCATGGTTTCCAAGAAAATAACGCTCTGGAAGGACACCACGTCAAGGGACAAAACTCGGTCATGGCTTCCAAGAGATCTTCACTAGATGGAAGAAAATCACTCAGGAAGGAACACATGTCGAGGGCCGCAACATGGGTAAGGAGATCAGGCTCCAATAGCCCTACCGAAGATATCACCATGTCAACTGCCAGATCCAAATCATCGGGAGTTGAATTCATGGGAGACAACGCCACTTGACATGCGGTGAGGGAGATACTGTCGTCATATAAGAACCATTTAGGGAGGTAATCCAGTCAGGACCGATGAAGGAAAGTTGATTAATATTCACAATTCTTCCATCGTGAGGGAAATATATCACACGAAAAAGAGTGGACACAACAACTTTCATGGAATAGACATAATCCCGCCCAAGGAGTAAAGTGAAATCCAAGGGGTCTCAGACTACCATGACATCAATAAAGACAGTTTTCCCTCCCAAAGTTACCAGAAACTAAGGAAGGGTCCCTAAAGGTTGACTAGTTCTTTTGTTAAAAGATAACAGATTCTATGTAGCCGACGCAAGCTGAGGACAACCCAAAGCGTGCCAAGCAACAGAGGACAAAATACTAATGGACATACCTTAATCTATCAGTGTTTGAGGAACGTGCCGACCAAAAACCTATACTATAATCTGGAAAGGAATGTGAGGGGGAAGATGAGGTCCAGTTAGCACACCCTAATAAAAAAGGATGGCCTCATTGCTTGGAGGGGGTTTCTCGGGAGAAGGTGGAATGCCCCCCAGCACGATAGATTCTGTATCAACGAGAAAAATGTGGGTAGTATCGGGTTTACTCTCTAGAGGGAGAGTAGGATCGACCGATGATGGGATTGGATTGACCATGCAGGCACTCTTTAGAGGAAGAGTGGGATTGACCAAGGAAGGGACTGGATCATCCACTTTGACACTCGTCAAAGGAGGAGTGGGATCGACCAATGACAAAATTGGATCGACCACTTGGGTTTCATTCTCCAAGGGGAGAATGGGGTCGACGGGTGGAAATAGATCGACCACTTTGGTGTCACTCTCTAATGAGAGAGTGGGGTTGAACGAGGATGGAAAAAGATCGACTACTTGGGTTACACTCTTTTTATGAAGAGTAGGGTTGATCGATGACAGAACTGGATCAACTACTTGGGTTTGTGGTTCAATCCAGGAGGAAACTAGATTGACCACCTGATAAACCAGACTAACCATGGATGCAACCGGACTGACCAGTCCATCAACTAACGATGGGTTGGGGGAAAGATTATGATAACCTTTTGGATGTTGAAGTTTTTCCAAAAGAGAAGAAGCCTCGTCCATACGAGGAAAACGGTGAGAATAATGGTCACCTTTGCATAACATACAAGGAAATTTGACAATTGTCTTCTTCTTACCAACCTTGAGGTCACTAGGTGATGGGGTATCACTGGCATGTCTAGAAGAGGTCGATGACATGGAGGACCACATTTCTAAGACCTTGGGAATACCATGGAAATCCCTCAGAAAGTGGTCACCCTTACAAAGACTGCAAGGGAATTTGGGTTTTAGATTCTTTATTTTAATCTTGTTGACCTCATCAACACTCCCGGTACTATTAATAGTAACTAGTTACTTGGATCCAACATCTGATGTTGTTGGGGCCTTGGTCCTTTTCAAGTTCTTCTTCTTCTTCTATTTTCGTTTCTTCTTCTTCTGATCAACCTGACTACTTGCCTTAGAGATTTCACTAGGCAAAGAAGGAGAAATGGAAGGAGACTTAATGGGTGAAAAAGGTGAAAATTTGACATGAGGTTGATGTGTGGGTGGTGTACTAAAATCTAAAGTATTAGTTGAAGTTTAAACATTGGGAGGATTCGATATCACCGGAGTGGGGAACAACCAAACTGGTAATTCGATGGTGAGTCCTGAAAGACTCAGTGTGGAAATGTATAGAGGTCCAAAGTTTCGAAAGAAAGGAAAGGTATAAGGTTCCCCAGGAGAAGGGGTTCCTCCATTGGTACTCTCAAGATTTGATTCCATTAACACTGAATCGACCTAAGGTCCACTAAGTAACACAACCAACAGACGCTATGAATCTGAGAAGAAAACAATCAAACAAAATCTTCCCACAATGAAACCACTAGTTGGTGATGAAATCCAACGTCGTGAGATCAAAATAGGAAGAGGCAGAGGTAGA
>JASDQU010308006.1:26545-45966 GCA_032191745.1 Picea mariana | reverse complement strand
GAACCTTTCCAAAATCACCTTGAACATAATCGAGAAAATGTTTCCTATGGGGTGTTGCATTAAATGAAGCCCCTGAATATACTACCCAAGACTCGAAAATATTATCAATAGAAAGAATCAAAGCATCTTGTAACACATCACCTGTTATATTTGCTTCCTGATTTTTCTCCTATTGTCCATATATTTGTTTCTTTGGAGCTTTGTAGTCTTTCTTTAGATGTCCTTTCTTCCCACAATTCCAACACTCTATCTTTCCCAATCTAGATTCGGATCTTCCCTTCCTAGAACTCCCACGATTCCTTGAGCCCTTTTCTCTATCCTTTTGTATTCCTTTGTTCTCCACGTTCAACGCATTACCTGATTCCTCACCTGTGATTTTCCATTGCATTTCCTCACTAAGGATAACACCAACAACATCATCAACTTTTAGAGTGTTTGAACTAGAGGCATAGTTACTTACATCCATGGCCAATCCATTCCAGCTTTCTAGCAATGAACACAAGATTAGAAGAGCCCTGACCTCATCATCAACGTCCAGTTTTACAAAACTTAGTTGATTAGTAACTGTATTAAGTTCATTTAAATGATTTGCGACAGACCCACCTTCTGACATCTTCATATAAAATAATCTCTTCATTATAAATACATTATTAGATGCCAAGGGTTTTTCATACAGTTTATCCAATGCATCCATCAACTCCTTCGTTGTCTTTTCTTTTGAAATATTTAAATCCACCGACACTGCCAGGCTCAGTCATATCATTCCTAGTGCCTTTCTATCAATAAATTCCCATTCTTCATCCTTCATGGTCATCGACTTATTTGTTATTACACCCAATGTTAGGAATATATCCTTCTCATATAACATTATTCCATTTGCATCTTCCATAACTGATATTTTTGGATTTTAAATTTCTCGACCATAAAATTTTCATCTTTTGACATTGCTCCCACTCGAACCAAGAACCCTCTTTTCTTGCGAGCTACATTTCGCTCTGATACCAGTTGTTGGAAAAATAGGATCACAGAACAATAAAATAAAATAAATGTGGAAACAAAACACATAAGATACACAATACAATAGAGACACAGATATACTTGGTTCACCCAGTGTGGGATACGTCCACCAGAGAAATTGCTAGGTCCTTACTTTTTATTATCCAACAAAATGAAGGGATACAACCTACAACACACCCATTGTAGATTTCTCTTCTTTCTCTCACAGTATCCTTTATCAGAATATAATAATCATACACATCACAACCACAATAAAATTATGTCATAAAATAGGGTTGTATTCTAGGGAAAAAACCCTAAAATAACTTCTACCATCAGATTTGCGCCCTTATAATGAACGTTCCATATTCACTATGAAATTACAATATTTTACAAGGCAATTTTTCCTTCGGGGGATTCACCCTTGAACCCCTTCCATTGTCCCCTGGACCCCCCATCCAGGGGGATGAGCCCCCCAGACCCTATAGGAGGGGTAAGCCCCCTCTGCAAGCCCCCCCTATGTCGAGGGGTGTATAGTCTTCCTGGGTGTACATGATTCATGGGGTATAAACACAACTGAAAACAAATACTTATGAATCATGAAGATAATTAGGCTCCACAACCGACATTTTGGGCTCCTATGAATGAGAGTTTCCTCGAGCATTTCTTTGAGTATTGAAAACTGCTAATTTTTTCACCCTATACATAAATAAATATTCTTACAATTGTAGAGTTTCAGAGATACCTACACAAAATGTCTAGCTAGCAATGAAGCATACACAACATGGAATGGCTTGAAGAGAAGAGCAATAAAAATGGAGGAAAGAATGAAAGAATTTATATTGACCGTATTCCACACTCAAAGAGTGAATACTTTACAATAGATATATGATGCATGAGTAATTAATGCACCATAGTAGTGATCTAGAGAGATCTAGATACTCACTGATAGAAACTGGAGTGAACTACCAACTAGTCCTAGTTAATTGATCCATGTAATAATAAGTTAAATGAGTCACACTTGTGGAAGTGAGAGAAACAGATGCAATTGTTGGTGATAAAATCTAGGTTTCCATGCATGAGTGAATTCCACTAGTCTAACTAACTCTGAAATGAAGAGGAGCGCCCCATTTTGTAGGGGAATATTCTCTACAGAGAATATTCTCATCAATGGAAGCATTCTCAACATTGGAATATCAACTTTAGGAAAATAATTACCTAGGTGAGTGTGTAATATCTCCAACACCCCCCCTGAACACTACTAGGGTGTAAATGATGAATGAGTCCCGACAACCAAGGCCATGTTAGGTACCCATTGTACAATGAATCTAAGAATGAAACATTGAAAAAGTGAGGAAAAAGGGAAAAACTCATGTGAACCCTACCTCCCTCGCCCCCCCCCCTCAAAGTATAATGCATCAAAATGTTAAAGTAAGGCAGTTTCTAAGAAATTGTGTCCTTCACTCCAAGGAGACCTTGCAAATGTACAAGTTTAAGCTTGATGAAGATTTTGTTGAATATGTAGATGTGTGTATGGATATGATTATGTAGATGTACTAGTGTGATTTCCACACATATACACATTATCTTATTGTAAATAAGAAGATCCAAATTAAGTTTGGATGAAACTTTGTAAATCGTGCAGTCGTTTCAGGAAAAAACGTTGAAAATTTGATGATTTTAAAATGTTAATAACTTCTCTTCTTAGAATCTGTTTTGGACAATTGTTTATTTGAAATTGGATCTTTTTATAATATAAATTCAAATATAAAATTTGTTTCTCGAAATTCTACTCATAAAGTGAGAAAATTGCATATGAAGTGCATGACCCCCTTTTTGGTTCCTGGGAAGCATGCATAGCGCATGCATGTCACTCCTGAGATGCATGGATGGTGCATGAAAAAGTGTGTGCATATGGATCCTGATATGCATGGATAATATATCTCATATGTGATTTAGAACACATATCTGAAATGAAGTAGACATCATCTTCAATGAATCAAATAAAAAATTGTGCAGATACTTGTGTAAAAGACTCTTCAAATTGAGAGGATTGATCTTCTAGTGGATTTTATATTGGCTCTATCTTATCAACCTTTTTTATGAAATATTCCTTATTCCCAAATAGAACCTCCAATATGGTCCATAATTCATTTGGATTTGAGTCTTTTGATTCATCGTCTACTTGATGTAAAAGTTCAGGAGAAACAGGCATGCAGAAACATCCTATAGCCATATCTTATCTATTGAGAAAGTAATTTTTATCATCGGTGGAATCAAGATCTACTTCAAATTCCATGTTTATTTGGTATAAGCCTCTACTTTTGAGAATAATTAGAATATTTGTATTCAACTTCAAATAGTATGAGGTGTGAGAAGTATTGTCGGTGAGTAAAACATAGATTCCATATTTCTTGTTGATTTGTTCAATCTTCGGTACCTGCAAAAGAGTGTTAGTGATGATCCTTGCTAGAGACCTATGGTATTTGATACTATGTAGATTTTATAAGATACCTACACATAAGATCTAGATAAAGATGAAGCATACACAACATGCAATGGTGTGAAGAGAAGAGACAAAAAAATGGAGAAAATAATGAAATAATTTCTATTAACCGTATTCCACACTCAAAGAGTGAATAATTTACAATAGTATAGGATACATGAGTAATTAATGTTCCATAGTAGTGATTTAGAGAGATTTAGACACTCACTGGCAGATGATATAGTGAACTACCACTTAGTCCTAGTTAATTGATCCATGCAATCATCAATTAATTGAGTCACACCTCTGGAAGTGAGAGAGACACATGAAAATGTTGGTGATAAAACCAAGGTTTCAATGCATGAGTGAATTCCACTAGTCTAACTGAGTGTAACTATCTCTAAGGAAGCATTCTCAACATTTGAATATCAACATTAGGAAAATAATTACCAAGGCTTAAGAACCAAGAATTAGTGAACTGATCTAGAGAGATCTAGATACTCACTGATAGACATTGGAGTGAACAACCACCTAGTCCTAGTTAATTGATCCATGTAATCATAAGTTAAATGAGTCACACGTGTGGAAGTGAGAGAAACACATGCAACAGTTGGTGATAAAATCTAGGTTTCCATGCATGAGTGAATTAAACTAGTCTAAATAACTCTTAAATGAAGAGGAACACCCTATTTTGTAGGGGAATATTCTCTAGAGAGAATATTATCATCAATGGAAGTGTTCTCAACATTGGAATATCAACTTTAGGAAAATAATTACCTAGGTGAGTGTGTAATATCTCCAACACCCCCCCTGAACACTATTAGGGTGTAAATGATGAATGGGTCCCAACAACCAAGGACATGTTAGGTACCCATTGTACAATGAATCTAAGAATGAAACATTGAAAAAGTGAGGAAAGAGGGAAAAAATCATGCGAACCCCCCCTCTCCCCTCAAAGTACAATGCATCAAAATATTAAAAAAATGCAGTTTCTAAGGAGCTGTGTCCTTCACTCTAAGGAGACCTTGCAAATGTAAAAGTTTAAGCTCGATGAAGATTTTGTTGAATATGTAGATGTATTTACAGATATAATGATGTAGATGCACTAGTGTGATGTCATGTAATATTACAGATATAAAAGGTATGAAGAACAAAAATAAAATGCTAGAAATGGCATATAAACAACAATATAACCAAAACAACACCACAATAACATTGAAATGATATCAGAATAACACCAGAAAGAGAACTTTGATTATGAGAGAAATGTTCAATTGCCTCTTCGATGGGGCAACCTCTAGTCGAGTAGAGCTCTATTACAATAATATTCAAGCTAGGGTTCTCATACCCTCTACTCCTATTTATACTAAATCTGTATATCAAAAGAACCATCTAGAGCAAGATCCTTCTAGAAGCGAAAGCTTCTATTAGGTCTTCTTATATTTGACTTATTCTACCTTATTGAAAGGACTTATTAATATTGGCCTTTATTACATTCGAATATATTGTTCTACCTACGTGAGGGGTTAGGTACCTAGCATGTCCTCCCCCTTGAAAATAGCCTTGTCCTCAAGGCTTGAGATGTGGAAATTGCTACAGAATGGTAGCTGGTTCTGAAGCAGCATCTACTGGAGTTGTATCTTTCCACTGGACTAACAATTCCTTGATGGTTCAGTGACGCATTCGACACTCACGCTGGTCAAAAAATGCTTGTGGCTATAGCCAAATGGATCCTTCTTCCTCCAACTCGGGAATGTTGGTTTGAGTTTGACACTTAGTTCTAATCACCTTCTTTAAGCATGAAACATGAAAAACAGGATGTAGCTTAGAATTACTGGGAAAAGCTAATTGATAGGCCACCTGCCCCACATGCTTGAGAACAGTATAAGGACCATACAATTTGGGCACCAACTTTTGAAAATGGTTGGACTTGAGGGTATTTTGTTTGTAAGGTTGTAGTCGAAGAAACACCTGATCGCTTTCTGCAAATTGATGTTCAGAGTGACCTTGATCTGCTTGTTGCTTCATGCAATTCTGGGCCATGACCAAATTCTCTTTGAGGGTACAGAGAATAGCCTCTCAAACTATAAGCATTTTGTCAACCGTCTGGACCTTCGAGATACCTGGTAAATATGAGAGAACTGAAGGTGGCTTTTGTCCATATACCGCTTCAAAAGGAGTCATGAGGGTAGCTGTATGGTATGAAGTGTTGTACCACCATTCAACTAGGTTTAACCATTGAGCCCACTGATTTTTCTTTTTTGATGCAAAAAACCTCAAATATGTTTCCAAACACTTGTTGACAACTTTAGTTTGACCATCAGTCCGGGGATGATAAGTTGTGCTGAGATGAAATTGGGTGCCTTGTAGATTGAATAGTTCTTACCAAAAACTATTGGTGAAAGTTGGGTCACGATTAGAAACAATAGAATGCAGCATGCCATGAAGCTTGAAGACCTGATACATGAAAAGTTGAGGCACAATGGATGTTGTAAATGGGTGTTGAAGATCACAAAAATGAGCATACTTGGAAAGGAAATAAACTACCATCATGATGATTGATTTATTTCCCAATTTAGGTAAGCCTATAATAAAATCCATAGAGATATCCCTCCAAATAGCAGGTGGAATCGAAAGCGGTTGTAGTGTGCCAAAATATTTGACTGTTTCACCCTTGTTGCGTTGACACACATCACATTCAGCTACAAAATTACGAATGCCTTGTTTCCTACCATCCCAGAAAAAAGAACGTTTGACCCTGTCATAGGTTTTGGTAAGCCCGGAGCGCCCAGCTATGGGTGTGGCATGAAGCTCATAAAGTACCGTCGATTTAAGTTTTGACTGTTTACTTAAACAAAAATGGACTTTGTATCGAAGCTCATAATAGAGCCAAGAGTAACCTTGAGAAATTGGAGAATTGGACTGCAATTGTTGTATCAGATGCGAACTTTTGGAATCGTGTAGCCATTCCTGGAGAATGGTTTAGAGCCAATCTAGTACAATGAAGGAGAGAGAAAAAAGGGATTCCTCATCTTCATATTTTCAGGAAAGTGCATCCACAACCACATTGTCTTTTCCATTCTTTTAAATGATCTCATAATCATATCCAAAGGGCTTAGTCACCCATTTTTGTTGTTCTGCAGAGGGAATGCGTTGTTCCAGAAAATACTTGAGGCTTTGAAGATCTGTCTTAATTTGGAAGTGTTGCCCCAATAGATAAGGGCACCATAGATCAATGACATACAGAATAACCAACATTTAATTTTAATATATTAATTTGCCCAAATTTCATTCAGACAGTTGTTTGCTGGTAAAGGCCAAAGACCGGCCCTCTTGCATAAGGACAATGCCAATTACTTTCCCTGATGCATCACATTCTAGGAAAAAGCTATTTGTGAAATCAGGAAGGGCTAGGATTGGAGTGGTGCACATGGCCATCTTCAAGGTTTGAAAATCCTGAGCAACTATTGGAGTCCAAGTGAAAGAATTATTTTTAAGGAGTGCAGTGAGAGGTGCCACAATCTTTCCATAATTCTTAACAAACTTGCGATAATAACCTGTTAAGCCCATAAATCCATGCAAGATTTTGAGAGTCTTTGGGTGAGGCCAGTATTGTATAGCTTCAATCTTTTTAGGATCCACCATAACACCATCCTTTCCAACAATATGACCCAAGTACTCGACTTCCGAGGCGCCAAAAGCACATTTTGATTTTTTCAGGAAAATTTAGTGCTGAAAGAGTAGATGGAGAACTCGATCCACATGAGCAAGATGGTTTATCTAGGTTTTACTATATATGAGGATATCATCAAAGAAAACTAAGAAAAAATGACAAAGAAAAGGATGGAAGACATGATTCATGATGGTTTGGAAGGTGGAGGGGGAATTACACAAGCCAAAGGGCATGACCAAAAAATCATAGTGGACCTCATGAGTTCTAAAGGAAGCCTTAGGAATGTCTGCCTCTTTCATACAGATATGGTGGTATCTAGAACAAAGATCAAGTTTAGTAAATAATTGGGCACCACTCAATTCATCTAAGAGGTCATCAATGAAAGGAATGGGAAATTTGTCTTTAATGGTTTTTTTTTTGAGGGAGCGAAAGTCCAGACACATGCACCGATAAACTTCTTTCTTCATGACCATAAACACAAGAGAAGATTAGGGGCTCATACTAGGGAGGATAATGCCTGCATTAAGTAGTTCTTGAACCATTTTCTCAATTTCATTTTTTTGGGAAAAGGGGTGACGATAGGGACGCATATTGGGAGGAAGGCTTCCTGGTACAAGAGGAATGGAATGATCATGAACACCATGGGAAGGAGGGAATCCCTGGGGAGTGGAAAATACCACTTGATTTTTAGAGAGGATGGATTGGAGGTCTTGCGGAACAAAGGGTGTCTCAATTGCTTGTATGGCATGGAGTTGGGAAATAATGCCATAATGACCTTTTTTGAGCATCTTTTCCATGCGATGGGAACTAATGATATCAGGTGAACCGATGGTCATTCCTTGGAACTTATATTATTTGTCATCCTGGTTGAATTGCATGGTTAATTCCTTAAAATCCATGAGAATGGGACCCAAATTCCTTAGCCCGTCTGCACCCAACACAATGTCACAACTGCCCATGTCGATAGAAAACATATGATATTTCAGGTGGTATTCACCAATTTGGAGATGCACATTTTCAAAACACCCTCCACATTTCATGAGGCTTCCATTGGCAATCATGATTTGGAAAGTATTGATTGCATGGATATAACAATGAGTTTCTTGGGCAATGTGGCGATGAATAAAATTATGGGTGCTTCTACTGTCAAAAAGAATGATGATCTTCCTATCCTTGATGTAACCAATTATCTTGAGGGTTTAGGGAGCAGAGAAGCCAGTGAGATAATTTAGGGAAATGAATGGTTCTACTTCGGGAGGGTCTGAGGGAGGGGTTATGTTAGTGGGTTCAGGTGACTTAGACACAAAGGGAGTTTCAACATCCTCTTCCAAAATATCCTCTGAGATGGCCATAAAAATCTTTTGTTCCTTACACTTGTGGCCCGAAAAAATATTTGTCATCACAATTATAACAAAGGCCTTTGAGTTGGTGTTCAACCATTTCATCCCTAGTCAATTTTTGGATCTTTAGTGGAGGAGAAGGAGTAGTGGGATTTACTGGTTTAGTGCGAGGAATAAATCAGGGTTTCCAGTTTTGAGAAGAGACAACTTGTTGTGCTTCCTTAGATCTTTTAGTAGCCTCCACCCAACTATGAAGCTGATCCATGAGGACACGGGAATGAATCTCATCCTCGAGGCCACTTATAAAACATTCTAAAAAAAAAGCATCAGACATTCCCTCTGTACGTAAATCCAATCGCTCAAAAGAAGTTATAAAGTATTCCACTATTCCAGATTGTTTCAAATTTTTCAAATGGCCTAAATCGTTGGTGTCAGTGTCAAAGCATTCATAAAGCTCTGCAACAAAGTGTGTCCAAGCAACATACCCTTGAAGGGCAATTTTTCTCCATTGCCACCACTACCAACGTTCTTGATCTATATGGAGAACACCATACCAAATTTTGGACAAATCATTTGTAATGTCGTACAAAGAGAAATAATGTTCCATTTGAGTTACCCAACCAGTGGGATTTGAGCCATAAAATTTGGTCACATCCACCTGTCGAAGGCGTAGGTTGCGATGAAAGTGATGGGGATGAAAATTATGGGAATGAGAGGAAGTTTTAGCTTCGGTATGCAAAGGTGGATCAGATAAAGGGGGATCTGCAGGGATATGCATCTTGGTGCAGATCATCGAAACAAAAGATTCAAGCTGGGTAATCATGTCTTGTTTGAGGTATTCTTTGAGTTCGGTGATTGATGTAACGATGGAGGAATGAAAGTTTTGATTGATGGTGGAAATATTGGCACTGAGTTGTCTCACTTCTTGTTGGGTCTCTGTGAAATTAGATTGCAAGGTATTAAAGCGAGCTTCCAAGTCTTGGCTATGGGTATGGGCCATGATGACGAGTGAACCGAAAAGGGGTGGGTGGGGTCAAGTATTTTGCTGAAAAATGATAGGTATGAATGTGATAAGGGAGAAGAGATAAATCCAATGGAATAGGTCTCAAATAATGGTGCAAAAGAATTCCAAATTTCCAAATGCTTAACCAGGAAGAAATGTGTAGTGATTTGGCAACTTGAACACAGTTGCGCAATAATAGATCTTGTTTGTTTTATGTTTTTTTTACGTCCCCAAGGGTTAGGTATGCAAGGGTTCTACAGAAAAGGGTTTTCCTTGTGCTATAGATCTATGATATACATGTGGGGTGCAACAGTAGTACTCGACCCAGTATCTCAGGGAACCAACTAAGGAGGCTAGACCGTGCCCTTAGATGTACTACCCGACTACCCATGTACTGGAGAGTCTATTCTCGAGTGTTGTTCTCAGTGACACTATAATAGTCAGGTGGTCGATCGATTTATCTAAAGAGGGATTTGGAAAATATAGGCTGATCCATATACAGGTGCTATCTGATGTGCTACCACTCGAAGGGGTACCAACAAAGGTTACAAGGGTGGCCAACAAATGTGCACTTTAAGTACCACTTGTATTTCCTGCATGTATGAATCCAACAACTGTGGGTTTATGTGTGTAACAAAAGATCTTTGTAGCTTAAAGATGTCGGAAAACGTCTCTACCTTGAAATAAAATTAACCCACAATTTTCTATCGAGGAAAGTGCTCTGATACCACTTGTAATATTCCAGATATAAAAAGTATGCAGAACAAAAATAAAATGCTAGAAATAGCATATAAACAACAATATAACTAGAACAACACCGCAATAACACTGAAATGATATCAGAATAACACTAGAAAGAGCACTTTGATTCTGAGAGCAATGTTCACTTGCCTCTTCGATGGGGCAACTTCCAAACGAGGAGAGCTCTATTACAATAATATCCAAGCTAGGTTTCTCATACACTCGACTCCTATTTATACTAAATATTTCTATCAAAAGAACCATCTAGAGGAAGGTGGAAGCTTCTATTAGATCTTCTTACATTCGACTTATTCTACCTTATTGCAAGGCCTTATTAATATTGACCTTTATTACATCCGAATATATTTTTCTACCTATGTGAGGGGTTAGGTCCCTAACATGTCAGCACATATCCACTTTATCATATTGTAAATAAGAATATCCAAATTAAGTTTGGATGAAACTTTCTAAATCATGTGGTCGTTTCAGGAAAAACATTCAAAATTTGATGATTTTAAAATGCTCATAACTTCTCTTCTCAGACTCCATTTTGAAAAATTGTTTTTTTGAAATTGGATATTTTTCTAAGAGAAATCCAAATATCCAATTTATTTCTCCAAATTCTACTCATAAAGCGACAAAATTGCATATGAAGTGCACGACCCCCTTTCTGGTTCCTGAGATGCATGCATAACACATGCATGTGGCTCCTAAGATGCATGAATGGTGCATGAAAAAGTGTCTGCATGTGGCTCCTGATATGCATGGATGATATATCTCATATATGATTCATAACACATATTTGAAATGAAGTAGACATCATCTTCAATGAATGGAATAAAAAAATGTGCAGATACTTGTGTAGAAGGCTCTTCAAACCGAGAGGATTGATCTTCGAGTGGATTTTATATTGGCTCTATTTTATCAACATTTTTCATGAAATATTTCTTATTCCCAAATAGAACCTCCAATATGGTCCATAATTCATTTGGATTTGAGTCTTTTGATTCATCGTTTACTTGATGGAAAAGTTCAGGAGAAATAAACATGCAGAAACATCCTATAGCCATATCTTGTCTATTGAGAAAGTAATTTTTATCATCGGCGGAATCATGATCTACTTCCATTTCCATGGTTATTTGGTATAATCTTCTACTTTTGAGAATAATTAGAATCTTTGGATTCCACTCCAAATAGTATGAGGCATGAGAAGTATTGTCGACGAGTTAAACATAGATTCTATCTTTCTTGTTGATTTGTTCCATCTTCGGTACCTGCAAAAGAGTGTTAGTGATGATCCTTGCTAGAGACCTATGGGATTTGATACCCTGTAGATTTTATAAGATACCTACACATAAGATCTAGATACAGATGAATCATACACACCATGCAATGGTGTGAAGAGAAGAGAAAAAAAAATGGAGAAAAAGAATGAAATGATTTCTATTAACCGTATTCCACACTCAAAGAGTGAATAATTTACAATAGATATAGGATACATGAGTACTTAATGTTCCATAGTAGTTATTTAGAGAGATTTAGACACTCACTGACAGGTGATATAGTGAACTACCACCTAGTCTAAGTTAATTGATCCATGCAATCATTAGTTAACTGAGTCACATGTGTGGAAGCGAGAGAGACACATGAAAATGTTGGTGATAAAACCAGGGTTTCCATGCATGAGTGACTTCCACTAGTCTAACTGAGTGTAACTAAATCTAAGGAAGTGTTATCAATATTGGAAGATCAACTTTAGGAAAATAATTACCAAGGCTTAAGAACCAAGGGAGACTAACGAATGGTAAAAATTTGATGTCACATCATGAAATTGCACAGAAGTTAAAACGCATATGGGTTGTGACAACGGTTTTGGAAGACATGTTTTGAAGAGTGAGTGGTCTATCCTAACAATAACGCAGAGGTAAAAACATTTATCGTTGGGTCACAATAGCGGTATTACAGTTTTTTCAAGTCACCTATCCACTTGCTCAACACACACGTGACTTCTCACTCAATGCCACTTAGAGTCGACGTAACAGTCCACCTGGGACACATAGGAGAATCAAGGATAGCTTGGCATGCCATAAGGGAACTCATCAAATTCAGTCCAAGGCTAACATGTGTATCAATAGGGACCATTGTAAATTCTAGCCACCATATCAAGCTCAACTATATATAGACTAAATACAAAGCCACATTAGTGTTGACATAGAACAATATGGAGCTTCCATGTGTCCGTAGGACCAAGATGGCATCACCAAAAATTTCATGCCTCCACCCAAAATTTCAAAAGATTTAAGCCATTGGGGAAAGAACATGCGTTCCTATAAGGGCACGAGGAGGGATTTTATCGAACGAGTGAAAGATATAATGATGATGTGCCAAATAATTTGATGGATAGGAGCATGTTCAATGTGAAATTTGGACTCACGCCTCCATGTCCTTGCTAATCATCATGTCATTACCTGCAACTGACATAGGAAAATAATATTTTTCCATACAAACACACATGCAAGCTATGAATCTTAGCATATCAGGTTAGGTGTGATGAATCATTTCACCCCATGAGTGTCTCCATAAGCACATATCGAGCTCTTATAATAAGAAGTTGAAGAAACAAAGGAAAACTTATCTTCGAGTAATTTTCTTTCTAAAGGTGAGTTACTCATATTTCAGGTGTCATAGATGATACCTACACAATCCCTCCCCATAGGAGAGTATAATCAACCATCTTGGCTACATATGTCGAGAGAGTGTGTTTTGCATTTCGCAAGGGAGGGAATTTCCTTCTTTGATATCATTAGTTCAAGCTTGAGAGTAGTGAGACAACCTATAATCTATCCCAAGGTACAATTTCCAATCCGATTGGTCCACTCGAGAAGGTTGAGACAAAATATTTTAAGGATTGGTCAATTATGCCTTGTTTTGTTGGGTGATGTTAGTTGAGTGGAAAGAATCAATTTTCCCTCTCACCTCTCAAGCTTGAGAACGTTCAATGAAAAAATGGGAATCAATTGATCCATACATAAAAATCCAGATAGAATCTCAATTAGAAAAAGAGAACAGACCCCAAAAAAATATCATCAGGTTTACTCTGGGGTAAAAAGTTATTTTTACCAAGTAAAAATTAGTTAGAAAACTAAAGGCAGTATTAAGAATCTGAAAAGCAGTATCAATTTTCAAGAAGAAGTATTGGATTAGATGAATGGTTTTCTCACAAATGAATAGGTTATAAAGAAAGATAAGGAGTTCATTTCTTGGTTTGGCACTTTGGAGAATTTAAGAGTTTCTTAGAACTAGAGTTGTTTGATCACAATCCTCAGGAACAAACAAATAATTAAGGATGCAGGCTTCATGAGATTCATTCCCTTCAGTCTGTCTCTTATCCTTTTTTACATGTACTCTTGTAAAGGCCACCCCTCTCACTTTTGGCTTCTTGCATGAGATCTCCATTAATAAAATCTCAAGCAACAAATTATATTACATGTTCAATGTTACTGTGTGTTGTATGCTTATGCTACTGAAGTGATTTCTCTTAACAAATGATCACTTCTTGTCATTTTTTCATATGTTTAATAATTTGTAGAGTGTACCTCAGTGGATTTAAATATTTGAAGAGGTAACTATTTGATGCAAGTTTTAATTATCTATTATATGTGTTAGAACTGTTGAATTAAAAAGATTTAAATATTTGAATATGTAACTATTTGATGCAAGTTTTAATGATCTATTGTATGTGTTACTGTTGAATTATTAATTGCTTAACACGTTATTCTATGTCCAAAATATATAAGATTCATTCTTTTCCTTATATTATTATCTTGTATATATTCTAATTTACCATTTCCCCACTCTAAAAATAAAATTCTCTGAAATACTCATGGAGAAATTCCTTATAGAGTTGAAGGTTTTAAATATGGAGTGACCTTCTTTGAGGACCGAGAGTTTTATAAGAGAGAGAAAAAAACTTACCCAACTTTTGCATAATTTTACTTACTACAAGCATGGGTTTAAGGCTCATCATGAGTCTTATCTCCTGGGGTGTGATGTCATTCAATTTTCAACCTAGAACATCTCAAGGGATAACAAATTGATAAGTAAGTCTCATCGACATAACTCAATTGAGGGTATTCGTGTAATTGTGTTTTTTATCGAGTTTTATTCAACTATAGTTACTCATATCTGTTTCTTTGTCCATCAAATTGATATCAAATCCAATTGTTTACTCTAGTTTGATGGTGCAAAGAGGTACTTGAAGAGGTTTGAGATCTCAAGTAGAGAGAAACAATGAGCAAGAATGAATGAAAATGTTTCCACTCGAGGAGAGAGCATGCACAATAGCATAGCCTTTGAAATCTTGGGGTGCAAAGACATTTTTTTTTCCGTTGAAATTTGTGTGAAAGAAAAGTTTCCATGAAAATTTTATAGAATAATTTAGCGAATGGGCGATTTCTGTACATTTTAGAGTAATTTCGAGGTGTAGGTCCAGAGGGGAGGATGTGGATAACCTAGAGATATTAAGAAATCTCCGATCAAGGGTTTATGTAATTAAGGGGACACTATCTGGGGGAGAGTCATCCCCATATCAGTAAAAATAGCTGAGGGATCCATCCCCAATTCGTTGAAGTGCAAAGAAGGTCACCATAGTTTGTCAGAGAGCCATTGGAAAGTCGCGTAGTTCACCAGAAGAGTAATCACAAGAATTGATGGATTAGGTGCCACAAATCCAACGACGAAGATGGCATAGGATACTTGAAGTCGATTGTGCCACGATTTCACTACATTGTTTGCATAGTGATGGGAAAAAAATGCATAAATCCCAGCCATGACTTAAATTTATAAAGTGAAGCCTAGTGGCCTTCAAGATACGTGATGTTTGAATATTCTTCAAATTTTTCGCAGTCTCGGAAGCTATTGTTTTTTTAAATTATAATTTTTGTCTATTTGAATGATTTTCATCAAGCCCAAATCAACTTCAAACACATTTGTTTTTAGAGCTACGCCCAATATATGAAAAGGTTTTGTAATAGGGAAAAATCCATTTTTTTTTCCAACTAGAAAATTTCTCAATTATATTACAAATATAATTTGTTTTCTAGTTAAGAGATGTTACAAAGGACAATGAAAGGAGACGAAAATGACAATGAATATTTCACCTATAGTGGTCTCTCGGCCAATAAATGGAGAAAGTTTCATAAAGGAAAAGAGAAAGCAGTAGTAGTCCAAAGACCATGCTCGTAAACAAATCCCATACATCCTTAGAAAGTCATGATATAAGAAAAAACCAGCACGCAAGCTAGAAAAAGAGATACAAAACAGGGAAAAATCCCAACAGAGACCCGAAAAGAAGCTAAACCAGAAGCCACACGCCCTAGAGGACCTCGAAGTGTATACCCGACACCGCATGCCCCCAAAGGACCTCAAAGTGTTAAATAAAACACCGCACGCCCCGAGTGGACCTCAAAGATCTGTTACAAATCCTCTTCAAACCAATGAGGAAGAGTTCAAGAGGGTCCAAAAAACCAAGAGGAAAACATGAAACTAGTCGAAAAATAACCCCAAAGCCACCTCTACCGCAAATACTCTATCGTTAATCACATACAAAGCCACTAGTTCTGGTAGACGCAAGCTCAGAGAGCTCTCCGAAAAATCGGCCCCAAGTAGCTGCCTCAGCTCCTAAACGCCACCACAGAGCAAGTAGGATATATTTGCATATATTTTGTTCCCAATAGGACTAAGTAATTAAGCTATTGAACTTCTATGAATTCGAAAATACTACAATTTGTACATCAGGGACGTTAGCAATAGTAGAAAGTGTCGAAGAAAGGTTATGGGAAGTTAAAAATAGTAGAAAGTGTCGAAGAAAGATTATCTTGATAAGAATATTGATCCAGGTGGATATCGGTGGCCATCCACCTTTTCCAACTGGCTCAAAACAACTTTCTGGCAATTTTGGCAATTTACTATTTTTAGCAGGTTTTAACTTCTGGGGCCATTCTGAGGGTCTAAATAAAGTTTTTTCAAGATAGGGTTCTCAATGATAGACAAAGGCATGATTGAGCCCCCAAAATGAATCTCCTCGACGATACCTTTCCAACGAGCTATCATACACCTAAAACAAATATCGTATGCAAAAGTTACAACCCCGGGAAGTTGATGTACTATCTTACCCAAACGGGGCCCACCTGACTTTTGGCGCTTCATCTCCTAGGGTTAGGTTTTTGGATGTATAGGAATTTTGACATTCCCGTTTATTTTAAAAATTCCTTCAGAGCCTCATTGTAATCATCTTCTTGCGAATGCGAGTAGCCGTCACATCTCTTCTCAGAGATAAGCTACCACCATTCTAGCGAGTCTTTCCCTCTGTATTTTTACAGTCTTTGTACATTTATTTCATTAATAGAAATCATGTATTACTGTATATATGTGACTCTTGTTTATTTCCACTATATCTCTATTATATTGTTGCCTCTCTTGCAATATCTCTATGCATTTCTTTATTATATCTCCGATCTCATTTTGTGTCGAAAATAATCCGGATCAGTGGTATCAGAACAGGCTGCTCTTGATCCTTTTTTCAGTGCATGTCCCTGACGAGGTCTGAGTATAGAAAGTTGGGTCTCGATCTTGTCTCTCTTGAAGACAATTGCTCTCACACACCCAAGAAACCCTCAATGGTGGAATAAAAGAAAAACGACAGAGCAAACGATCCTATCAATTTGTTGCTTGAGCAAGCTCTCACGCGACAAAGGGATGAAATGATGGAGAATTTTTCCCACATACTTCAACGCCTGCCGATAGCATCAGGTGCATCTTCATCAAGCGGCCACTTTGGAGGCACCTCTCCTTTCAAGGTACAAGTTAAATTTGATATTCCTGTATTTGAAGGACAGATAGATGTAGAAGCCCTAGAAAAATGGTTAACTCTGCTAGAAGGTTATTTCTTAGTTCACAATTTTTCCAACAAATAAAAGATCACCTTCACACTCCTTAAATCTCTCCCTCATGTCAAACATTGGTGGGAAAATTATTGGGAGCAAAGTTCTACAGAGGAGTCTGGAATATATGTGGACAATCCCACTCGGGATTTTTTTATGGATGCGGTAAAGGAACAGTATTACCCTGTTGGCAACTATGAAGACCAGTACATGAGATCGACCACACTACAACAAGAGAGGGGCCAAGTAGTTTCAGAGTTCACTAATACCTTCCATAGCTTGCGCACCAAGTTGGGTATCAAAGACTCTGAGCCACATTTGGTTCTAAAATACTGTGGGGCTCTACATAGATACATCTAGACTGAAATGGATTTTCTGGACATCTCATCACTCGGTGCTACTTATTGATATGCTGTTAAAATTGAGCAGAAATTTAAGCACCAGAACAAACGGGAATTCAGGTATACAAATCCGTAACAACCAAAGTATGACAAATACAGCCCTAACAAATAGTCTCCTGAAAACCAGTCCAAGACACAAGAAAAGAAGGGTCATGGGAAGACAAAGAAGGACATCAGAAAATGGTGTGATTTCCACAAAATCCCCTGGCACAACACCGATGAATGTCCCTCAAAACAGTCATTGGTGGCCGAGATCAAAGACAAGGAGGCAAACCCTGATTCAGAATCTGATTCTGAAAATACTTGTAAAGGACAGATCATTGATGCAGACTCCACTGCTATTGTCACGACTGCAACAATTCAACCAGAAGAACCAATAGATCCTGAAGAGGGGGAGCACCTTTTTCATTCAAAGATGTGGGTGAAGGGGACCCCACTGCATTTTATTGTTGATAGCTGAAGCCAAAAAAACCTCATCTCAACAGAGGTCATCAAACAATTGGGATTTTCGAAAACACCACACCCACAACCATACAACATCGGGTGGCTTTGGCAAGGATGAGATCTATGTGTCAACAAACAGTGTCGATTGTCATACAGCATCCAACCCTTCAAGGATGAGGTATTATGTGATGTTTCCCCACTGGATGTCTGTGATGTTCTCTCGGGTCAACCATATATGTGGAGACACCATGATGTTTATGAGTCTTGACCCTGTAGTGTCATTGTTACTTTGGGGGGTCATATCTACAGAATACCAGAGGTAGTTCCAACTAGTGTTCCACCTAAAAAGTGTCGCAAGGTAGTATCTCATATTGAAAAATTCAGCTTCTTGACAATTTGTTCAAAAGGGGAATAGAAGGACATTGCAACCACTACAGCCTCGCCCTCGACACCTTCTATCCAACAGAAGCAAGTCGGCAAGATTGTAGCAAAGCATAAAGATTCCTTCTGCACACAGTCATCTAAAATAGCCAAATTGGTTAAAAAGGTCCAAACCTTCCAGCCAAAGGTTCGTGATAGACTTCCACAAATTGAGCAGTGCGACGTCTCTAGTAAGACAAGCAACTCACCAAGATGCAAATTCAAAAAACACTTTTCCTTCTCCCCGGGGAACTCAATGCAATGGAGACCATTGCTTCCTAAGGAGGGAGGATTGATCTGGGTGGATATCGATGGCCACCCACCTTTTCCAACTAGCTCAAAACAACTTTCTGGCAATTTTGGCAATTTACTATTTTTAGGAGGTTTTAACTTCTGAGTCCATTTTGAGGGCCTAAATGAAGGTTGTTCGAGATCGAGGTTCTCAATGATAGCCTAATGCATAATTTATTCCCCAAAGTGAATCTCCTCG
This sequence comes from Picea mariana, assembly GCA_032191745.1. Classification (NCBI taxonomy): domain Eukaryota; kingdom Viridiplantae; phylum Streptophyta; class Pinopsida; order Pinales; family Pinaceae; genus Picea; species Picea mariana. The sequence goes on along the minus strand of JASDQU010308006.1, from coordinate 27,032 downwards.
AAGATACCTTTCCAATGAGCTATCATACGCCTAAAACATAGATCGTATGCAAAAGTTACGACCCCGGGAAGTTGAGGTACTAATTTACCCAAACGGAGCCCACATGACTTTTGGCGCTTCATATCCTAGGGTTAGGTTTTTGGATGTATAGGAATTTTGGAATTCCCGTTTATTGTAAAAATGCCTTCAGAGCCTCATTGTAATCATCTTCTTGCAAATGCGAGTAGCTGTCACATCTCTTCTCAGAGATAAGCTGCCACCATTCTAGCGAGTCTTTCACTCTGTATTTTTACAGTCTCTGTACATTTCTTTCATTAATAGAAATCGTGTATTACTGTATATCTATGACTCTTGTTTATTTCTACTATATCTCTATTATATTGTTGCCTCTCTTGCAATATCTCGGTGCATTTCTTTATTATATCTCCGATCTCATTTCGTGCCGAAAATAATCCGGATCAAATATCCTAGTGTGTTTTTTTTTTTT
>JASDQU010308006.1:0-10091 GCA_032191745.1 Picea mariana | reverse complement strand
CCTAACACTTTCAAGCGAGGTTGAATATAGTGACACTTGCATTTTCCTAAATAGGTAGGTCTTTGTCATCATCTATCTGCTCTCATAAGCCACAACACTTTCATATTCCTAAAGAGGTAGCTCTTTGTCATCGTCTATCTGCTTTCATAAGCCACAACACTTACATTTTCTTAAATGAGTAGCTCTTTATCATCGCCTCTCTGTGTTCATAAGCCACAAGTTAAGTGGCTGAGCTAATAATAATGTAAGTCTTCGCACTCTGCAGCTCTGCCCTATTCTACATTAATAATCTTGTTGTAGGTATTTCTGATTTTTAAACAAACTCAATAAACGTTGTGGGAAATGACAACAAAACTTACAATTGATTTCCTTATCATTATTTTTAAGTTTTGCCTCAATCCTCAACCAGTTAAAATAAAATCGACATGTTTAAAAAACAAATCTATAACAATAAAATCAACATATTTAAAAAACAAATCTATCTAAATAAAATTTACATATTTAAAAACAAATCTATGTAATTCTGTCGAAACTTCTAAAACTTTAGAGAAATAAAAAAGTTATTTAGTAAAATAACAAACGTACAATCGAACAGGCTTGACGCTTAAGCAAATGTGTAGTCCATCCCACTTGAACGGACTAACAACTTAAACAATTGACAACTGCATAAAATCGTATAGCTATGGTTACCTCATGTGGAATTAGTTATTATGATGGTTAGAATGGTAATATACATTCTGTTATGTAATATTGAATGTTGTAGTTAATATACACCTTCATATGTAATATTGAATGTTACAGCAGATAGTATATAAACAATAGATTGTTTATATATTTCCAGTGATTAGATACTTTTATAATATAGCTGTATTAGTTATAATTTTTTATAATTTTTTGATTAAATAATTAAAAATAAACAATAAATAATAATGAAAATATATCAATCACTTTTATAATTAGTTATAATCCTTTATAATTCTTTGGAACAATAGTCCATTCTTATTTGAGGCTTAAAAAAACACACATAAAACACTTAATTGAAAAAGATATAATAAAGTAAATCATAATTGAAAAAAATGATATGTAATGCTTTCTGATTTTTTTCTGCATTAAATTCTAGATAGAACTATGTACAACCAGGTCTTTTTATATATTTCTTTCAAAGGTTATTCGTTTGGTGTCCTCCCTAAAAACAATTATCATATAATCTATTATATAGAAAGGTTTTTCTTTACTTATTTAATAGCAAGAGTAGTCAGTATTGATACCTATATATTTTTTTTAGCTACGAGAGACCGCAACTTATAACTTATAAATTAACGATACTTATTTTATTTATTTCTTACATAATAAAGACAATAACATAGATTAAAAGGCTATTCGCTTTTATATAACAGTAATCACAATTAGTTTCTATATAGCAGTACAAACAATAACAGCAATAAAAAGGCTATAGGCTATTCGTTATTAGTTTCTATATAACAGTAAAGACAATAACAACAATAAAAAGGTCATTAGTTTTTATTATATAAGAATAACAGTAATTACAATTCTATATATGGTTCCTCTTAAGTCTATTCATTAGGGTTTATAATGCTTTTTTATAGTCTTAAGGTTTCCGTCGGCATTGCTTACGTTTAGAATTGCATCTAGTACTTTGCAATGTGCATGCATGCTGTGCTTTTGCCCTAAAATCAGGTTAGAATCTGGTTTAAATGCCATGGATGTTTTTCTTCTATGTTAGAATCTGGTTTAAATGCCATGGATGCTTTTATTCGACTCTCTGTTTTTATGAAGGTAAGGACACTCTAATTTATATGCTCGTAGTTGTATTCTCATACAAACCCTTTGTTCTCTCTCTTCGTTTTCACCATGAACAGGTCTACTGTGTTGTTTTCATCATGAATAGGTTTACTGTGTTATTTATCTTGAAAGTTCAGGTTCTATTCGTAAACTCAACTGATTAATGTATAGTTGAGGTGCGGAATTTATGATATGTATATGCAAACGTTTTTCATCCCATTTCCAATCTCAGGTTTTATGTGCGCGAGCATAGAGAATAATATAATCATGCTACCTATGAGGCACCCTGAAAAGAGATTTACGAACACAGATATGAAGGCATCACGAACTCATGTAATCTATCAGAGAATGCAAGCGAAGATCAGTCAGAGAATGCAGGTGAAAATTGTAAATAGGCAGTCCGGAACAGGTGTAAATAAAAAGGCATTTCCGAACACATGTAATCTATCAGAAATGCACAATTGTCATTGTTTTGGTTCTAAAGTGGCAGCAGGGAATGTTAAATATTATTCAAATCATATAGTTAGCAATACTATATTGATCGACGCCCAATTCAATACAAACTTTGAGAATCCTAATAAATTAGGATTCTGAAAGTTTGTATTGAATTGGGCGTCCATCAATTTTAATTTGCAATACTATATTCATACAGTTAGCAATACTATATTATTTAAATATTAAATTTAAATGTTAAAAATTATTCAAATCATATAGTTAGCAATACTATATTAATATTGCGACGTCCTACATTGCGAATGCGATATGAACTTCATCGTTTATTTTCTGCTGCGAATGTTAAATTTAAATGTTAAATATTATTCAAATCATTTGTGGTTGTGCTGAGATATGAACTTCATCGTTTATTTTCTTCTGCTAATGTTAAATTTAAATGTTAAATATTATTCCACAAAGGTTTAACCCCTGGCAGAAATGCGGAACCCTATCGATTACATGCAACCAACCCTGTCGATTACATGCAACCAGCTCCTGGCAGATATCAACTTCATCGTTTAATTCTAATCATTTAACATTGATTACACAATTGTCATTGTTTTGGTTCTAAAGTGGCAGCAGGGAATAATGTATAGTCAAAAGTTTACTGAGCTTCAGACTAAGGATATACAGTTTAAGATTGCAGAAGTGTGAACGCATAAAACTGTGAAAAAGCAAGTGAGATACATATCAACCTACCTCAATCTGTTTGCAGTCTTTCCCACCGATCTCTTTTCTCCTTTACTGATGCAGTGCCAGCGACCTCTTTTGTCCTTTACTAAGCGCATATAAATCTGAACATAGAAAAGACGTGCATATCAATTCATATTAAAGCATATAAATCTTAACATAAAACACAGGTGCATATAAATCTGAATAATCAACACAGGCGCAAAAATTCGTAATCAACCGCCTGTGTCTTTTGTTGCTGCACAAGAATTGTGTTAGAAATCAACAGTGGTATTCTCTCTTGATATGTAATAAGATAAATAGAAAGAAATGGTCATGAAAATATGCGCAGAGATAAATTTTCAACATGCCTTAGAAACGTTACTACACGTAAACACAATATACAGGCTAATCCACTCCTCTCCCTGGCCTCTCGTGGCATAGTGAAACGGCAGGCTAATCCACTCCTCTCCCTGGCCTCTCGTGGCATATTGAAATGACGGATACATCGTGAAACGGCGGATACATCGTGAAATGGCGGATACATCTCGTGGAATAGTGAAAGGGCTGATACAGTAAATGTTAATAAATGTTTAGTAGACATGGCGTATGAAACAGTCCAGGTAAATATGATTTCATAGTAAATATGATTAATCCACGTCCAGATCTGAAACGCCACTGCTAGGACACCTGGTCCTCCATTTCCATGTGCATCCAGTCCAAGTAAATATGAAACGTAAGTGGAAAATAACACATGTGATCCATACTCCATTGCCATGCGCATCCAGTCCAAGTAAATATGAAACGTAAGTGGAAAATAACACCTGTGATCCATACAGCTATGGGAGATTGCCACGCGCATCCAGTAGAGTGATCCATACATCAATGGGAGAGATGGCCAAACCTAGCGGACATGAAGAGATAATTAATGCTTGGTAAATGTTAAAACTAAAGAGCTAAATGTTAAATTGAAGTAATTTTGTTTGGATTTACTAAATCATGATTCGTGGCAATTGATAAGTTGACCTAGTAAATTCTTAATTATGTTTTGTAAAAGTGAAAAAGTAAACATGATAAACGGATGAATTGATAAATGCAAGAGAGTTAATTAGGCAAATCTCATTCATCCATTTGAATGTAAGACGAAGAATATGCCAGCATCTTGAATTCCTGACCATCAGATTAAATTTAGTAATTAAAAGCATGATTAATCGTGCAAGTCTGATAGAGGGGACGCCTATCGGCGTAATTAAAGTATTAAGAGCCTCCAAAAACAAAGCCAGAGTTGCAGAATGTTGAGAATGTCCAAGCTGTAGTAACTGAACTATCCCAAAGGGGTAACCAGTTCAGCCAGTCGGTATTAAGGTCTACATGTCTATCAAACTAGAAAAATTGTAAACATAACTGAGAGTAATAAACTAAGACTAAAGTAGAGTCCTCATAGGGGTCATACATTTGGCTTATATTCTAGCCAGGTGGCATGGGTGGTCTCATTCCAGAGCTCTTCTTCGATAGGTGTTCCTCACCATTCTATCTGTGTGTCAGCATCCGTATTATCCACCATTGTTTCCGCCTCCCTATCCACCTGCATGGCGTGGCCCACGTTACCACCCTCCGCTGGAAGCTCCTGTTCACCCCGACCAAAAATTTATGTTGAGACATGCTCGGCTTGCGCTGCTGCTCTATGGAAGGTGGAGAGGATGTGGAGGAGTGCAGAGGCTTTCCCATCCAGTTGCTACAGCCGAAATTGTAGATCATCCACTCCCTGTCGGAGGTCAAAGACCAGCCCGTATAGAATTTCCATGCTGACCTGTATCTACTCGTCTAGGATAGAGTTGGAGATAGAATGTGGAAATGGTGGTGCCTCTAAGGATGGGTGGAAGTGAAAGGTTTCAGAAGCCAGCAAAGGTGCGTTGGCCAGGGGGAGTGGAGGTGCTTCAGGAGGTGCACGAGAAGTGGAGGCTCTGTCTAGAAAGGGCTCTGAGGGTAAGCTGACCTAACTGTGCATGAGAACCAAACCTTCAAGCCAGGAAGAGGTGGCGAGTGGTTACAAGTCAGGCTGCAAAGAGTGCGATGAGTGCGAGGAATGCGAGGACAACAAATATTGTGAGGGGGATAGGTGTCCGAAGCCAAAATGAGAACCAAGGTGAGGTACAAGTGCTCATAGCTGGGATGGAGTCCAGGACGAGCCCCTTTTTGGCCTGCCTCTTTGCCTAGGCATGCTGACCGCGCAGGAGAAATGGTTGGCCTGTGAGAGAAACCGCAGGTGAGCAGAGAGACTGGGAGAATAACCAATTGCAGGAGAGCACCAAGGTGCAGGTAAGAAGGGTTTGAAGCACTGCAGAAGAGCACAAGGAANTGCTGACCTGCATCTACTCATCTGGGATAGAGTTGGAGATAGAATGTGGAAATTGTGGTGCCTCTAAGGATGGGTGGAAGTGAAAGGTTTCAGAAGCCAGCAAAGGTGCGTTGGCCAGGGGGAGTGGAGGTGCTTCAGGAGGTGCACGAGAAGTGGAGGCTCTGTCTAGGAAGGGCTCTGAGGGTAAGCTGACCTAAATGTGCATGAGAAACAAACCTTCAAGCCAGGAAGAGGTGGCGAGTGGTTACAAGTCAGGCTGCAAAGAGTGCGATGAGTGCGAGGAATGCGAGGACAGCAAATATTGTGAGGGGGATAGGTGTCCGAAGCCAAAATGAGAACCAAGGTGAGGTACAAGCGCTCATAGCTGGGATGGAGTCCAGGAGGATTTGAGATAAATGGGTTACATGGATTAGGGATTTCATCATCGATGATGATGATGAAAATCACAAATACAATGATGATGATGGAAATGACATTAATTATGATGAATACAATGAAAACGACATGTTGGCATCCCCACATGAGTTTGATATTTAAACAAGAAATTTCATTTTCTGTAGATGCCTTCACCTCGATTTCGTAAACGTTTTTTTTAGAATTTTGAGATAATTATTGGGTTAAGAAATATTTTGATTAATTTATTATTGTCGGAGCTTTATTTTTGTTTTATGTTTGATTCATGACTATAAGCATGAATGAAACATAAAACCTAGGCTGGTGTTATAATTTGTATGCCTTAGAATGCATCCTTTTGAAGGTCACCATGCTTACATGAGATCTAAATCTAATGTTTGAATGGCCTATTTTAGATGTTTTGGGGTTTTAATCTAGCTATTGTATGGTTTGATAGTTTGTATTTAATTTATTAAGAGCCTTTGATACATTGGTTAGTCCTCTCGTGAATTTAATGGTCATATCAATAGACATTGAAATAAATACATGCCTATTGTACTCATGTCCTTACCTCACCTCATTGGCGTAACGTATTAATGAGTCATTCATTGCATACATAGGGTTTCGGTACTTTGTATGTTTGGCTCTCATTACAAGGAATGGTAAATAATTTACGATCAAACCCTTGTTGTTTATTCCCACTACCTGTGCTATGATAACATAGAGGATTTCTTATGGTCGTTTCTCCACTATCCATTCATATTTGTTCTTGTTTCTCCTATCATTCAAACCTAAAAATATTTTGAGTTATCCCTATTAAATTTTGGTTGCTTTTGTCATGGCTCTTGTCCCTCACTTGGATTCGAAAGGGTGCTAGGATTTACTCTCTCACGATGATGCAATTGAGGACTTAAAAAACCAAGGCTGGGATGTTTTCCTTAAAATATTTGAAGGCTATAACCTTCAGGTGGTGCAGGCTTTCGCCTAGACCTTCGATGGTTGCAGAGAAAAAATTGGGGATACACAATTAGAGTTAAATAAGGCGTTTGTAAGTAAAGAAATAGGGCTTCCATCGAAGGGTGAAAAATCGTTCAAAAACACCTGAATTGAAGGAGCACCTTCGAGCCTGTTTATGACATCCTGAAAGATCAACTAATGTGAAAAAGGTATTTCCATTTCCATGGTTAAACCTAGGTGACGTAGCTTGTTGTTGATTCTTAAAAACTCATGACCTGTGAAGGGAGATACAGATTGGTCTTCCTCTATCACATCCGCTTACTCATGCATTTCATTGGTTTTGAATTAGACATGCCATTTTATTTGTTGAGAAGTCTCTATAAAATGTCCAAAAGATATAAGAGATAAAGTGTTGATTCAAGTCTGATCCATCACAGATTGATTAAGATTTTGTTGATTCATCACTTGTCGACCGTGGGCGACTGTTGGGATAATTTTTTGATAAGGAATGGTTTTTCTCAGATTGTTCCTACAGTAAACCCTAACTTAGATGAGTCACTGATTGAAAACCATCTTGGTATTTCAATCAATGGACTAGACTCTCTTAACAGAAACCCTCTAGACGCAACAATGCCAAGTAAGCCTTCATCTGCATAATTTCCCTAGCAAGAGATTTTTGAATTGGGGGTAATTGACCCTCTTATACCTAAGATTGATGCTAGCTCAAACGTTATTATGAAGTCGGATGTCAAGAAACCTTGTAAAGAAATGAAAAGGAACTTCACGGACTTACGTTTCAAGAACAAAAAGGTAGGTCGTCTAATTTCAAAGAATTTAAGGAACCGAAATGATGCTCATCTAAGCTCAATCGGTTTGATCGAGGTCGATGAGGTCTCAGATCTTGAAATAGAAGATTTTCTAGTTTTGGAAGATCTGAATTGTCAATGTTAGAGGAAGAAAGTTATTGTTCTTACTGAACCTTATGACTTTGTGACAAATTTTCCACCGTGCCTCAAAGGTAAGGAGGGTTCTCTGGTATTAGGAATGATCAAAATAAAATAGTAGGTAAGGTGGATACACCCATGTTTGATTGTGCACTCCATAGACCTGCCATTCCTCCTGTACAATGTGATGTTTGTTTCCATTGGATCGAGCGATATTACACTGATATCCCTCTTCTTCAAGCCCAAATCAAAACTCTTACCTCTCAGAATGAATCATTGAGACAAGAAAATATCGACCTCAAAGTGCACACAGAGAAGAAGGCTAAATGCATTAAGAGGTCAGGAAACATAGTAATAAAAAACACAACCATTGTCAAGGCGATAATTAATTCTGAACTACCCGACCCATCTTTAGTGAATTTTTAAAATGGTAAAACAATTTTCCTCTTATTGTATTCTTGTTATATATTTCGAAATAAGTCAATTTAAAATCTGATTTTATTGCTAAATTAAGAATGGCTACAAAATCTCCAATTATGTAGCCAAGTCTCTTTGTAAATAAAAATTAGAAATTAGTTATGAGTAATTTTCTAATTTATTAAATTTGTTTTCTCTTTTCAGGAAGTAGGAAATTATGTTGTTGATCATCTGGAGGAAATTCATTCGATTATGCATCTGAATGATTAGTAGTCTCATTTTCTATTTGTCTTGTAAATAACTTTGATCTATCTTGGATAAAAATCAAATCTATTATAAGTGGTTTCTAAATCCACTATTTTTGTAATATTTTTTATTTTATGAAATCCTATCCTATCCTATGAGATAGGAGAATGTGATCTCAAGTCACTTTAAATACTGTTCATTTTGTAAGTAACGGACATCTTGGCTGGAACAGATTACAGGCATGTGAATTTCAGAACTATATGGACAACTGATCCGCATTTGACTTTATACCAGTGCGAAAATTGTTCCATATATGTTTTACCTTTTTATTATGAAATTTTTATATGTTACGCAGCTTTTGCCTCTTTAGCATATGATATTCCATTTCATCGAATGATTTAAAATATTGTCTATAACTTGTTGTTCCATATTCTATTACTGTGATTGTTATATCAATTATAATATCATGATTTATGCTTGATGTTTAATTGATGGATAAAATGAATGCATCACATAAAGATTTTTCTTACTATAATAATTCATAACTATAAGATCATTGGATCATACATGTCTACTATTTTGTTTTTATATCCTAGCTATAAATAGACATCTTGAATTTATCCAGGAGACATTAGTATGAGCCTGCTGCTGATTTATTTCACAGGCGAGACAGTTGTAGTTTTGGATCATACAGAGGCATAGACACATTAAGAAATTAGTAACAGTTTATCTTTATTTGCTTCTAATTTTCGTCATTTTTAGTTATTAGTGAAACAGGAAAGTTATTTGATCGGCTTTGACCATCACTCTATCTTTGTTTCAAATCATGTTTTACTTGTTATTCTTAGATATGTGATTACAAACAGAAAATACAAAAATATGTGCTTTCTTTATCTACTTTTGAGAACAATTATAAAACATTGATTTTGCAAGGATTTCACTAAARCTTGCAACCTGTAATTATTGKGTTCATAAATGACATGYTCATATTTACCTTTCTGTTTAATACATTTGTAAATAATTAGATTAAAGTATATATATTATTATAGTTTTAGCATTAAGTAGTTTATTTATTTTCTCTGTTTTAGGACTTTAGTTGGCTAACGAAGCCATTAAACCCGTCAGAATAGATTACACCAAACGACTTGGGTTAATTAGACAACCCCAGTCTAGATCTATTCTTCCAGTTGATGGCATGTCAAATTTTCCTGTCAACATGGCAATGATCATGCTAATAATGGAAAATATGTCGATGATCGTGATGATGATAGTGACAATGCACGAAAAACAATGATGATGGCATTGACTATCTTGATGATGACAATGACAATGATTGTGATGGTGAAAATGACAATGACAATAGTGATTATTATGATAATGAATATGAAAATATTATTGATTATACTGATGATGATGGAGATGATGACAATGGAAGATGATGACATATATGGCAATGTTAACGTTAATGATGATGATGACAATGAAAATGATGATGATCACAATGAAAATGACAATGATGATGATGATATGGTCAAGATGATGATGATGACAATGGAAGAAAATGATGATGGAATTGATAATATTGATGATGACAATGAAAATAACAATGATTATAATGACGATGGCAATATTTACGTTGATAACATTGACAATTCCACCTCAAATATACAGATTCAGTAATCTCTAAAAATAATATCATTAAGTGAATAATAGGAATACCTTAATGAGCTCCTCTTGGTTTCGAGAATAACTTATTCTCTACTAAAAAGGGCCAACCATGTGAAAGTGGAAGCTCATTTGGCCCCTCCCCC
>JASDQU010308005.1:65861-76403 GCA_032191745.1 Picea mariana | reverse complement strand
TTCCTCTTCATTATCTATGTAGAATACTTTCTTCTCACTACATTTATGCCCTTTACCGTACTTGTTGTCACAATTGAAACACAACCCCTTTTCTCTTCTTTCATCCATTTGTTGAGGTGTCAACCTTTTTGGTTGAGGTACAATTGTCTTATGACCCCTAAAATGATCTATGCTTCTTGTGTATGCTCCACTGGTAGCCTTGTGTGTAGCCTTATTCTTGGCTTGAATATGACAATCATTTTTCTTGGCTTCCATAATATTTGTAGGATGTCTTAAGAAAATCTCATGTTTAATGTCTTATTTTAATCCACCCATGTAAGCTTCCCAACAATTGTTGATCATTTATGCCATCCACCCTTGTGGTCAATACCTGAAATTCTAAATTCTAATATTTAATATCACCTAAGTGCTTGATTTTTGTCAATTTAATGAAGTAGTCATGTTCCCACACTTTCCCATATTGTGCTTTTAAGTCTCTTGTAAATAAACCCCAAGTACACTGATAAAGAGGGGGTTTCCTTTTCACTATCCATTGATACTACTGATATGGTTTTATCTCAAAGTCCAAAGTTTTTATGTGAATCATTTTCTTATCATCCATAATATTATATAGTTCAAAATATTGCTCCATTTGGTTTACCCAAGTAAAGACCTCTGTTCCATCAAACTTCTTTAATTAAATCTTGGGAAAGTTGAATTTAGGACCCCCACCATAATTAACTCCACTATTAGAGTTAGATTCACTAGTTGAAAATGGCTTATTGTTGGCAGTTTGTTTAAAATGAATACTACCTTTATTTTCATGAGTTACTTTCCTTTTGATATTGTAATACCTCGATATCCAGTCCCCACATTAAATGTATTTTGTTATTTTATGAAAGGGTGAAGTGCCTAAACAATTAAAAGAGGTCGGAGTGCCTAGAAAATGTAATGCTTTGATCATTATTAATAATAAAATACATCGTTGGCTACTAGACAGACACGGACAATAGTTATAGGGGGCTATGATTCCACGAGAGAGGGGGATAAAGGGGATAAGTCTTTTTATTCTATTTTATTTACCCATAATTGTCTTAATTGAGAGAAGTGGCTACATGAGCTTCTTGGGGAATGCCACGTGGTTCCCGATTTCCAAGTAAATATATAAACCCATCTTTGGGCTGTTTGGGGGTTCACTCATTGTTCATCATTCACACTCTTCATTTTGTTCATTCTTTCATTCATTGTTGGTCATTTATCATTCCTCATTCATTTCTTGTTATTGGATTGAGACATGGGAAGAAAATGTTGAGGAAAAGGCCATTGTCTGTTGGCTGTAGTAATGACTGGTGTATTCCAACCATGAATTAGTGTCTACATGTTTGAGATGCATTGGCATGAGTTAGAATTTTTTTTCACAGCTGTGAATCCTGAGAGTCCTAGCATGGAGATTCTTGACCGGATGCACTGGAGCCCTGGAAGGAGGTGGAAAGCCTGAGGGACTGCGTGGCGGAGAAGGGAGTTCATTCTCTTAGGTTGTGTAGGTTGTAGAGAAGAGAGTTGATGTCCTTTGGATTGTTGTGTGTTGAGAAACTTATGAGAGCTTGAGTGATAATTGGTTTGGGAAGCTAAGTGACACCCTCGAACCGTCCTTGTGGATTCATAGCCTTGGATCGGGGGTGACCTACTATTGAGACTTGGAATAACAATGTCTATGGTTGGGTGGAACCTCCCTGGTATGCAACCATTTGGTGATTCATTTTGTTAAAGATAATTTCTATGTGTCATGTGTTTCTATGATTTTATATTTATTTCCGATGTGTATTAATTAATATCTCTAATATGTGAGTCTTTAATGTGCCTGCTTGTTGGTTATTGTTGTGCATGGCACATTTAAACATTCTTTTGTGTTGTAGCATGAATCTTGATTATTGCATGTGCTATTGTGGTGTTCTTTCATGCTTCTTTATTAATTAAATGTTATAAGAATTTAAAATCAGTGTTGAAGAGCATTTTTGGAGTAGCGTTGCCCGACCTATGGGTGGTTGGGTACATTACAAATTGGTATCATAGCTTCTAGTTCAAACATCGGACTGATATGGGCCAAAATGAGTGCAAATTGGGTAGATTCACTGTCACAAAGTCAGTTTGTACAAAATTGGGGAAAGACGATGAAAAATTTGAGAGAAAATCCCCAAATTCATGAACAGATCTGAGTTTTAATGAGTTAAGATTGTTTAGGAAGTTTAATGGCGTCGATCTGCAGAGTTGCAAATCCGAATTGGATCCCGAAGGTTGAAAAATTCATATTTTAATGGTTGTAGTAGCGTGGGGCAAAGTTAAGATAATCAACGGTTGAGATCGTGTTTGATATCCAAATCAACGGTCTAGGTTCACCCTTGATAAATTTAAAAATTGAAAAAGTTTCAAAGTTTGACAAAGTTATGAGATCAACAACTAAGATTCATTTCAGAGGTTTGGAAAAGGAGGAAGATCGACGGTTTGTATTTGTTTTCGGTTGTTTGGGAAGTCGGAGAAATGAAACGGTTGAGATCATCTTGGCTAGGAGATAAATAGCCCAGATTCACCTAGTTTGGGAAAAATTGCCTAAGTGTTGAAAATCACCATCTAATATCATCGATGGCCGATGGATCGGGGATCGATGAGTTTGGCGAAGTATTGAAGTTCGGCTAAGTGACATCTAAGATCGTCGATTGCCGATGGATTGGGGATCGACGAGTTTGGCAAAGTGTTGAAATTTGGCCAAGTGACATCTAAGATCGTCGATGGCCAATGGATTGGGGATCGACGAGTTTGGAGAAGTGTTGAAATTCAGGAAAATGACATCTGAGATCATCGATGGCCAGTGGAGAAAAGAGGGTGATGACATGTCATGCCATGTCAACATCCACATGTCATACCACATCAATATCCACATGTCATGCCACATCATCATAGTTTCCACATCAGAGGAAGTGTTTTCAATAGTTGTCAGATATCATCGATCGTCGATGGGTCGATGGTCAGGCGTCGTCTGAAGTTGTAGGGAGTTCCATTCACCAATGAAGATCACCGACGACTGACGGTCAATGACCAAGTCAATCGGTTTGGATTTGTGTGCAAATCGGTCATCAAGAAGTTGGGATTATGGTAGATGATCGGGTTGGTATTTTGGGGAAAGTGTTGTGCACCCCAAAGGAGAATGTTGGTCACCGATGACCAATGGAGTGCAAATCAATGGTCCAGATTACTTCTGACTTGATATTGATGGTGTAGATTTCACTTAGGCCATAACTAGAGCATATCAAGTCAAATTTGGATGAAGATCATGGGTTTTGTTTTGCAAAGAGGATATCCACAAAAGTGTGAGAGAGGGTCATTGTCCATTTTTGCTTGGATTTGTCAGAAATTGCAAAATAGTGGTTTTTAAATATCTAGGTCCAGATTCTTGATAGATGTCCATATTAAGCTGAAACTCTTAGGGAGAGTCTAGAAAGTAGAAATATAAATAAACCATAAAGGAATTGAATAAATCCTAAGGGGATTGGTATGGGGATGCTGAAATAGGCCAACATCTACTATTTTGGGCTACTTTTTGGGATTTTTGATATTTTAGAGGAAGAAAAGTGACCCTAGATGATAAAATTGAAAACTTTTATTTACTTGACATTTTGCATACTCATCAAGAAAAAAAACTTTTTTTTAGTGAAATTTTCCCATAAGTGCACATATTGTGAGATAGCCAGTCTTGCTAAAAATTCTTAGTCTAGAAAAAGGGGTGAAAAAGGACAAAGTTGCAGATTCTAGATCGTTGTAGTTTTTTACTGGTGCATCAACTTGAAAATATAAGAATAGTTATGAATTCATTATCATTATATTTATCTATGGTTCATATAAAAGTTTCTCTAGTTCCTAATATATTTTCGTCTGCAGTTGACAGAAGACATTTCAATAAAATTATGCCAGTGGAGAAAATGCACAAAAAGGGCGAAAGTGTTTTTTTTAGGAAGTCATAAATTTCAGCTCAAAGATTGGAATGAGGCAGGAGTGTAGTCGTTGGAATAATTATTCAAACAAGAGTAACCTGGAAATATTATAATTTGGGAAATTATGATATATTTCTTCATGAATTAAGTAGAAAAAGGACTTGTAGCATTAATTGACAAAAAAATTAGAACATGCATAATTCTAACAAAATAGTTAGTTGCACATTTTGCAGAATTAGGGGATATAAACGTATCATTTCAATATAAGAATGCATATTTGGGACATGGAGGAAGGAGAGGGAGCCTTCAGTCATGATAAATAAGCTAAATGTCAAAATACCAGTGTTGGTAATGCAGAGACATAATCAAATGGCCACAAGGGCAGAGGGGAACAAGAAACATTAATAGAGACTGTGAGAAGCGTGAGAATATAAGTGAAAATTTACAAAGAAGACAATGAGAGGTTGATGAGAGAAAAAAACCAAATAAATGCTCAAGTTATGCAAAGCCTAAATCAGTTGCATAGGCAAGCAAAGAATGTATCATATTTAAGGCAGGAGGAAGAAGGAAGATATCATGAAAGAAGATATCACTATAGAAGAGTTGGTCATTCAAGACATGCTAGAAGAACTCATAGACATCACTCACCTCCTTACTCAACAAGGAAATCTTATGCATCTGAAGACTCCATAAGCAGTCCAGAAGTGTCTCATGTTAGACACCAAAGACGAAGACACAAATTAGATAGTTTTCAAGGAGAGTTGAGGAAGCTTAATCCACCATCCTTTGATGGTGAGAGAGAAAGGGAAGATGATGATTAAGCTTGGTTTCTTGGAACTAGGAAATACTTTCAGTTTCACAACTACTCATCCTACCTAGAATCCAGAATTGCCACATACCATTTGCATGGAAAAACTGCTATGTGGTGGGATCAATTGAAGAAAGTTGAGTACATTAATGAGAACAAGATCACTTGGAAGTAGTTCAAGTGATATTTTCAGTAGTATTTTTTAGAGAATTTCTATGACAAAAAGATGCAAGATTTATTTGAACTAAGGTTGGGAAGCATGGCCATGATAGAATATGAAAATAAGTTCTTGAGATTGTTGAAGTATGTACTCTTTATCAAAGATTAAAAAGTGAAGATACAAAGGTTTTTGAATGGACTTCCATCCTTTTATAAGGAAAACATCAGTATGATAAGCCTAGGACTTTGATATATACCATCAGGGAGGCTAAGTACTTATATGAGCAAGGCAAGGGTAGAGAATCCATGCCAAAATCTTGGAAAGATAAGAAGAAAGAGAAATCTGATCAGAGAAGGAAATGATTCAAACCTCCTTTCAACAAAAATAGTCCAAATACAAATCAGAAAGAACCGTCTACTAAGAGTGAATCCAAGAAGGAGGACTCCTTGGKAAAAAAAGGAAGACCACCAATCCAATCTTGGGGGTGCAAATAAAATCACCTATACAAGGATTTCCCTCACATAGGAGATAAAACAAAGACTGTGCACAACATCCAAGAAGCTACAATAGTAGAAGACATGGAAAGAATATACACAACCTTAGAAGATCGACAAGCAAAGTACCAATCCAATATGATCGAAGTGGAAGGTAAGATCATTAATTAGCTTGTTTCTATTTTATTTGATTCAGGAGCACACCATTGTTACATTGATCCTAAAATAGTGGATAGATTACATTTGGAGAAAAGTAAGCTTGAGAAATCAAGTTTGGTTCAACTAGCCACTAGAACCAAAAGAAGGATCAATGAGGCTATTAGAAGTTGTTCAATAAATCTGAATGGAGTGAATATTAATGTTGATATGAATATCATCCCATTATGATCTTATGCTATCCTTATTGGAATGGATTGGTTGGACCAACACCATGTTGTCCTAGATTGTCATAACAAGACATTTACATGTCTTGATGAAGAAGGAAAACAAAGCACAATGAAATGAATTCCAAGACCCATTTCTATAAGGGATATTTAAACCTTACAACTGAAGAGATGTTTCAGGAAAGGATGTCAGTTGTATGCAGCTCATGTGGAGGAGGAAAAAAATATAAAGGGCCAAGCCTTGAATATTTTCTAGTATTGCAAGAGTTTAAAGATGTATTTCAAGAAATACCAGGATTTCCACCGAAGAGGGAAATAAATTTATCTATTGATTTAGTACAAGGATATGATCCAATATCAAAAAAACATTACATAATAAGTAGACCAGAATTTAAATCATTACAAATGAAACTAGAGGAATTGTTGAGGAAATGATACATATGCCAAGTGTTTCACCTTGGGGAGCACCAATACTCTTTATCAAAAAGAAGGATGGGGCATTGAGGCTGTGCATTGACTTTAGACAGTTGAATAAAGCCACAGTAAAGAATAAATACCCTCTACCCCAAATTAATGACCTCTTTGATAAACTAAGAGGAGCAAAGTTATTTTCGAAGATAGACTTGAGATCGGGATACCACCAGGTAAGAATCAAGGAAGAAGACATCATTAAGACAACTTTTAGAACCATGTATGGACATTATGAATTTGTAGTGGTGCCATTTGGACTGACCAATGCACCAGTTGTCTTTATGTGCTTAATGAATGACATAATTAGAAATTATTTGGATAAGTTTGTCATCGTGTTCTTGGATGAAATACTTATTTATTCTAAGTCCAAGGAAGAGCATGATCATCACTTGAGGTTGGTGTTGCAAGTGATGAGGGAACATCAACTTTATGCCAAGATTAGTAAGTGTTCTTTTTACCAAGAACAAATCCATTACTTGGGACACATTATTTCAGAAGAAGGTATAACAGTAGATCTAGAAAAGATTGAATCCGTTAGAGGATGGCCAATACCTAGGAATGTTTCAGAAATCAAATATTTTATGGGATTAGTTGGATACTACAGGAGGTCTATAACAGGTTTCTCTAAGATTTCTCATCCCATCACTTCTTTGCAAAAAAAGGGAATTAAGTTTGAATGCACAACAAAGTGTGAAGAGAATTTTAATTTGTTAAAGGAATTACTTACTAGTGCGCCTATTTAAAGATTGTTGACCCAAATGAGATTTTTGTGGTATGTGAAGATGCATGCAAGGAAGGACTTGGTGGATTTATCACTCAAAATGGGTATGTAATTAGTTATGAGTCTAGAAAACTTAAAGAACATTAGTGGAATTATGCCACACATGATTTGGAGTTTGTTTCCATAGTTCACGCATTGAAGATGTGGATGAATTATCTCATGGGAAAGATATTTGAATTAAAGACATACCATAGTGGTCTAAAATATCTTTTTGAACAACCAAATTTGAATGCCAGACAGACAAGATGGCTGGAATTTTTAAGTGAGTATGACTTTGACATCAAGCATATCAAGGGAAAAGAAAATAAAGTTGTTGATGCACCCAACAGAAGAGTACATTTCATGCATTCTATCCAATACTAAGCATTAGTAAGGTTTGAAGAGCATAATTTTAGATTATGTTGTTACAAATCAACATTTCCTACAGGTAAAAGAAAATTTAAGTGAGAAAATGTATAACAAAAAATTAAAGAATATGATATTAAGAATGATGGATTACTTATGCATAAGAATGGAATTTGTGTTCCTAGTTCCAGAGAACTTAGGAATTTGGTGTTAAGATAAATGCATAATGTTTCATATGTCAGACATCTCAGTTACCAGAAAATAATTGCAGCCATAAGAAACCAATTCTTTTGGCTAGGAATGAAGAAGGATGTTGTTTATTACATTACCAGATGTATGGAATGTCAGAGAGTGAAAGATAAGCATAGACACCTAGCGGGTTTGCTACAACAATTTCCGATTCCATAGAAGAAATGGGAAGTGGTAACCATTGATTTTATAACTAAGTTTCCCAGGACAACAAGAAAACATGATTCCATAATGGTAGTTGTAGATAAATTGACAAAGGCTACACATTTTTCCCCCGTAAAGATTACTCATACGAAAACTAATATTGCATAAATTTACATGAGGGAAATTTATAGGTTGCATGAGATACCTAAGGAAATTGTTTCAGACAGAGACACAAAGTTTACTTCAAATTTTTGGAGAGGATTATTGAATGGATTTGGTACAAATATGAACTTTAGCACACCATATCATCCACAATCAGATGGGCATACAGAAAGAGTCAACCAAGTGATTGAGGACATGCTGAGAATGTATGTGATGGATAACCCATCTAAGTGGGAAGATTATTTGCATTTAGATGATTTTTTCTATAATAATGGGTATCAAGCTTCATTGAAGATGAGCCCATTTGAATCTTTGTATGGTAGAAAATGCAATACTCTAGTGAGTTGGGACAACCCAACAGACAGGGTGGTACTTGGGCCAAATTTGCTCAAGGATATGGGAGACAAGATGGTTAAAACTAAGCATAATTTGAAGGAAGAAAAAAATAGACATAAGAGTTATGGAGATAAGAATAAGACAAATAGGGAATTTAAAGTGGGAGAGCATGTGCTTTTGAAATTAAAACCCAAGAAGAGCTCATTGAAGTTGGGCAGTTGTACACAGATAGCAGCCAAATTCTTTGGTCCATTTGAGATATTAGATAGAATAGGGTTAGATGCATACATGCTTGTATTACCTGCTTCTATGAATGTGCATAATGTATTTCATGTCTCTTTTCTGAAAAAATATGTACATGATCCTAACCATGTTATTGATTGGAATTTGATCCAGGTGGATCCAAAAGGATATTTCCAGGCCTAGTCGATGTGCATATTGGACAGAAAAGTCGAAATGCTCTGGAATCGAGTCATAGAACTGGTTAAATTTCGATGTACCTACTATGGTCCTGAATATTCTACTTGGAAGCATGAAGATGCTATGCGGGCAGAGTACCTGTGAATTTTTGAAGAATTTTGAAATTTTGATTTTTGTTTTGTATATGCAGTGAGGACAATGCCAAAATAAGGGGGAGGGGAATGTAATACCCTAGCTTTCGGTCCCCAGATTAAATAATGTATTTTGTTATTTTATGAAAGGTCGAAGTGCCTAAACAATTAAAATATGTTGGAGTGCCTAAAAAATGTAATGCTTTGATCATTATTAATAATAAAATACATCACTAGCTGCCACAAAGACAAGGAAAATATTTATAGGGGACTGTGATTCCATAAGAGAGGGGCATAAAGGGGCTAAGTATTTTTATTATATTTTATTTACCCATAAGTGTTTTAATTGAGATAAGTGGTTACATGAGCTTCTTGGGGAAGGCCATGTGGTTCTTGATTTCCAAGTAAATATATAAACCCATCTTTGGGTTGTTTTGGGGTTCATTCATTGTTCACCCTCTTTCATTCATTGTTGGTCACTTATCATTCCTCATTCATTTCTTGTTCATGGATTGGGACATGGGGGTGAACTGGTGATGAAGATGCAGTTGTTTGTTGGCTATAGTAATGACTGTTGTGTTCCAGCCATGAATTAGTGCATGTATGTATCAAATGCATTAGCATGAGTTAAGTTTTGTTCATAGCTGTGAATCCTGAGAGTCCCAGCATGGAGATTCTTGATTGGATGCATTGGAGACCTGAAAGGAGGTGGAAATCCTGAGGTACCGCATGGAAGAGAAGGGAGTCCATTCTCTTGGGTTGTGCAGGCTGGAGAGAAGAGAGTTAGTGTAATTTGGATTATTATGTATTGAGAAACCTATGAGTGCTTGAGTGTTGAGTGGTTTGGGAAGTTGAGTGACACCATGCAATTGTCCTTGTGGATTCATAGACCTGGCTCGAGGGAGACCTGTTTTTGAGACTTGGAATAACAACGTCCATGGTTGGGTGGAACGTCCCTGGTTTGTAGCCAGTTGATGATTCATTTTGTTAAATATAAGTGCTCTTTGTCATGTGTTTATATGCTTGTATATTTATTCATGTTGTGGATTAATTAATATCTCTGAGATGTGTATCTTTAATGTGCTTGCTTGCTGGTTATTATTGTGCATGGCATGTTTAAACATTCTTTTATGCTGTAGCATGAACCTTGATTATTGCATGTGCTATTATGGTATTCTTTCATGCCTCTTTATTAATTGAATGTTATTAGAATTCAAAATAAGTGTTGAAGAGTGTTTTTGGAGTAGCGTTGTCCGGCCTGTGGGCGGCTGGGTATGTTACAAATATATCGTTTAGGGAGTGTCTCATCTAGAGCTTGAAAGATCATGGAAGACATGGAATTTTGTATTTCTTCTTTATTTTCATCCATCTTTTTTTTCAAGTCATTCTTTTTTTCTTCTATCTTATTTTATATTTCTTTCATCTTCCTTTCCATTTCTTGCAATTTTCTTTGTGATTTTACCCAATTATTAGACTTGTCACTCAAATCATTAAGTTGTTCCTCCAATTTGGACAACTTGTTATGTATGTCCTCACTTTTTTATTGAGTCATAGATGAGACTTCTAGAGGTTTAATTGGTGTTGAAATATTTTTGGGAGCCACGTGGAATAATAATAATAATAATCCTCTATTCTATATTTATCACAAATTTTGAATCACCAGAAACATATCTTCCAATAAAAATTTATGCCA
>JASDQU010308004.1:83206-112199 GCA_032191745.1 Picea mariana | reverse complement strand
CTCCCTCTCCCTCACTCTCACACACTCTCTCTGACTTCCTCTCCCCCCCTCTCACACTCTTTGTATTCCTCTCTCTCCACCGCCCCTCTCTTTCTTCTGATCTCCTCCTTTCACAATATCATACACTCTCTCTATCTCTCTACCCCCTCTATGCATTCCTCTCTCTCTCCATTTCATACTCTCACACACTATAGCAAGGAAAGAAATGTCCTTGACCTAGACCTAGACCTAGACATTGACATAGAAAGACCTAGAGATAGACCATAAAATGTGACCTAGACCATGACCTAGACATATACAATGACCATGACGTAGACCTTGACATAGACCTAGAGCTAGACCTATACCATGACCTAGAACATGACATGGATCTAGAGCTAGACCTATACCATGACCTCGACCCATGTAGCTCCATCTAAGCCTAGGCATAACCTATAATTGACCCTTAACCCCCTCCACACTTGATCCCTAAGTGCACTATGCCTACAAATCTTAGTGAAGGCCCCACAACCCTTGCATCATCATCTTGGTGCTCTAACCATTTCTCTATGCTTCAAAACACTTTCAATCGTAAGCCCTTAGGTCCTAGTTTCCCTAAACCCGTATACATATTTATTCATAAAGTTGTTTGGTCTATGGTAAATGCTACATCCATTGCATTAAGACCATCTACAAGTTGTCCATTGAATTATGCTATCGTTCTGTAGCAAAATATTATTCTGACAAGGAAGAGATTCATTGTCGACATCTAGCTTTGTATCACAAATTCCAACACTTCAGCTTGGATCTTCTGTAAATATGATTTTCAAATCTTTTACTGATCATGGCTAGAGCTTTGAGACTAGATTTGCTCAACATAAAATTTATAACAAAAAAACTTACACAATATACAAAATATTTTAACATTTATGATTTTAGATAAAACTTAAAATAACATGCATGAAAATAATTTTCTCAATTTTTCTTTTAACCAGAATAAATTTGAAATTCAAACCCTGATTGCATTGACAAAAGATTGAGAATTCCCACCATCCATATTTATTTAGTCATTGGAAAATATCGATATCCCCAACATGGATTCATATCATATTCATATGGGAAATATTCGTATGGCCAACTTTAGAAAGAACAGACGTCACGAACAAAATAAAGTGATCTGACACTTCCCACTCACCATACAAGATTTTCTTATTTTCAAAGGTTTGTGGAAAATGTTCAATTCTGTCGCTGGCACAGTATTTATTGATTTTCAATGAATCTAAAATTGTCATAATTTTCTTGGCAAAGTTCAGAAACCACGTAACTACGGTGTTTAAATTCAACCACGGTCCGGTGTGTAAAAATTGTGACTCAATTTTCAATGTATTTTGAGTATCGTTAAGGACATTACATCATACGTTTATCGACATTGTAATTCCTCCGTATTTGATATCAAATTAAAATCCAACGCATCACACTGTTCTCAAACATCAGTTCAAAGATAATTTAGAAAGGAATGGAATATTTGGCCAAAACAAATGACAAAAGTATTGCATTTCATATAGGATATCCAAAAATATATTATAATTAATAAAATGCAGTTCTGTGGATTTTTCATTGCTTTTTAGAAGTATTATTTAGTATTTGTTCTTCATTATTTTTCAATAGGTTAGTTCAAGTATTTAGGTGTTTTGAATTTCATAGAGGAGGTTAGTTAGTAAAATGGCTGAAGTATCAATTTTATTATTTTTTTTTCTTGAAGTTTTTTTTAAAATATATGTGTATTTTTTTTAGAATATATATATTGTAATTTAAGTTTTTTTTTTTAATATATAGTAACATAATTATCTAATTAAAGGTGGTTGATATAAGTGAGTGGACACTATTAATTATGTGGTTAACTACTCTTGATTATGTGGTTTTGCTAATTGTGGGTGACACTGCATGGATAGAGTGAGTTGATTTGTGAATTACACTATTAATATCAATAATATTAAAATATCTATGATATTTTATTATGGTTGACTATGTTTGAGAATGGTTGATCATGTTTGAACAAGGTTGTGTATGGTTGACCATGATTGTCTATGTTTAACTATCACTGATTTTGATTGTTACTTGAACATTTTGGAGATACATTGTTTAGCTCCAGAAAGCTCAAACAACATTATGACTAACTTTGAAAACCTACACACTCTTTGGTTGATTATGGTTGAATATTGTAAAGTTCCCTCTTATCTCATATAAATAAAGATACAATTTCCTCCTCAAATAATATCAAGCTCAAATGTTACGCTTCATCAAAGATGTCAAGAGCACACAAAATATATAGCATATAAATAAAGATACAATTTCCTTTTCAGATAATATCAAGCTCAAATGTTACCCTTCATCAAAGATGTCAAGAACACACAAAATATATAGCAAGGAGTGAAAACCAAGGTTAATAAATAATATAAAGCTTAAGAATACCAACATTTACAAATCAAAATGTATAGAAAAACATAGTATATTCCACATATAATTGTACTAAATATTATCTCATATATATCAATGATTTTGTAAGCATGAATGAGGTGTATAACCTCCACATTTGGCATCTACAAAAGTGCATTTAGTTGTCTCTAAATATGGAAAATATACCCTCTAAATAGAGTGTTATTAGTCTTTTTTATACATGAAAAAAGATAAGAGTTACTAGAATATCAATTGCACTTGCAATCATTAAGGAGAAGAAAAGATCTTCATTTTAAGTATCTTCTAGCTTACACCAACCATACAAGGTATAAGCCTCAAAATATAAATATTATAGGGAGGGTATAATAACTCCAATTGAGCATCTAGATATGCATACAGGAACAACATATAGATCCATGGACCACTAATCATACACTGTGTCTACAAAAGCATAGAATAAATATTGAATTGCAATGCAAAGAAAAGAACTCACTCCATAAATTTGTTTTATCTATTGAATCAAGTGTATTAGCTAGGGAGTTGAAGCTTAAGGGATAAATGAGACATATAGAAATGCAACAATGAGGAGAGCATTGATGAACATATTGACTTGAAGTTGCATTTAAACACTACAACATAAAGAAATAT
This sequence comes from Picea mariana, assembly GCA_032191745.1. NCBI lineage: Eukaryota > Viridiplantae > Streptophyta > Pinopsida > Pinales > Pinaceae > Picea > Picea mariana. The sequence continues at coordinate 109,115 of JASDQU010308004.1, read as the reverse complement.
AAATGCACTACATTGTATTCCAAGATCTCATTTTGAAACTATTACGGCCTAAGTGGATTATCTTATATGCAAATAGTCATGGCCTCAACCAATTATTCCTAATTTCCCTTTTGGGGATCCAGGTGAATTGAAAATGAGTAGAAAGGAAAAAATTGTTACATCAGAAACTATCATGCATAAGGGTATGGGATTGACATTAAATCAAGGGCACCGAGCCCTCTATATGCTCCAAATTTCAAATCAAAATCCAAAAAGATGCATTGAGATTCAAAGTATTATCAATAATGGTACTCAACAAAATTGGGTAGAATAATGAAATGAAAGTGCATACCAAGGGTTTAAAACATGTTGGAACTAACCCATGTATAGTTGCTCTAAGTTTAAAGGTACAAAATGAACTTCATATAATATCAAGTCACTTCAACATACACATTCATTGGTAAAATATTTATCTACAATTACAATATGTCACAAGATATATAAGTTTAATTCAGCATATGATAAATGAGGGAAAGTTTTCAAATGGTGATTGGTGTGTCACGGTTTCACCTCACTAAATGTGTGTGGCTCTCATGGAAAGTATTTATCGTTTCAAATAAAAACTTCATACAATTGGTCAACCCAATATCCTTGCACTCTGAGACAATTTCATAAAACTATTTCTTCAAGATTTGTTTAGAGATTGCTTAAACCCATAGGTTTATTGTGGTCTCAAATTGTTTTAGATTCGTATATATTTTAGTGCTAATGCTAAATATCAACAAAATGCATTCCATGACTATTTTTTGGACTTCCAAGTTTTAGTATCATTGTCTTGAGATCCCACAAAACAATAAGAATTCACATTCATTCAAATTTATATGAGATATTACTTATCTTTAGAGGAAATTCAATGAGATCTGCTAGTTTAGATCATTTTAATTTTCAGTCCCCATTAAAATATAAAAGTATTGTACTGAATCCTTATTATAAGCTAAAAATACTAGCATAAGTTTTAATATTCAAAATTATGAATTTGATGCACAAATCAAATCCTTGTCCTCTCTTTTCTTGTAATGAAATTTTTAAATTTTAAATATGTGGTTGGACATAATATGACATCTTATGGTATGATTTTTATCATTGCTAATACTTCCACTATTTGTTTGAAGAATTTATTTTTTGTATTTTACGATATTCCAAATGAATTATATCAAAGTCTATATTAAATAGTTGTTGGTCTGAAAATTGTAACAACTTGTGCATGCACTTTGCATAGTATTCATCTGGAAATTACAAGGAACAACTCTTGATTGCAATCTCCATGACCAATAAAGGCTACAGAATTTCAGTCGAGACTAGAATTAGAAAAGGACAAATTAAAGTGAACATAGTCGTAATGTTCGAATGCAATTTCGCTTGTACTCATGCCCAATACAACCATTAAAAATGATCAAGGTTCACAAGAGTGAAATAAAGGAAATCTAATCATGTGCACTCTCAATGTTCACACTGAAGCAAGGAAACTGGTTTTAAGTGTAGTTTTAATGTTCTTGGTCATTTATTGAAATACAGATTTGCCAAAATACTAAGAATAAACGATCTACAATCTTGATACCATCATACCAACCCAATGGCTAAATCGATTATTTTTATCATTCCGTGTTCAGTTACAAAACATTCAAGCTATTGAACTATTAGTTTCTATTCTAAGCAACATCTTTGGTCGATTTCGAGAGATGTTAAAATGATCTATATGCCATAAAAAAAATAGCACAGCAAAACATATTTGCTACTGGCACATTGCTGGCAAACCTTTTTCATCAAACAAATTTGCCACATATGCGGGTGACTTTAAAGTTTGGTAAAGAAGTTCTGAGAACTAACAACCAAGGGTTCTGAAATCATTCCAAAGGTGTGAACAAATTAACACAACCAATGATTTAAAGTTAAAAAATTATATTTCTAAGGTCCTAAACAACAATGAATTAAAGAATGACCCGATTTCCATGAAGATATAGTATCTTCAGTAGTATAAGCATCATTTTTTTTCTTCAATTTTCCAGTCTACATAGTTAACCAAATAATCATATCATGATCAGAAGTTTCACATTCAGAGTCCAAAATGTCCAGGTTCATTTCAGAACATATTATTATACCTTAAATGGTGGGAGAGTGGATTCCTTTTTGAAGGATCCATTGATTTGAAAAATCTGGCAAACCAAATAGAGTTTTTGAGTGGATATAGATTTAAGACTAGGGGTTTATATACTAATTGTAAGACATAAATCTACAAAATTTCTGACTCATAGAAAATTAAATTACAAAGTTTGCAGAGATACACATGGATTTTCACTCGGAATAGATGTACATGGATTTTCACAGGGCAGAGCAATATAATCCTACACGGATAGAAGATACATATATAATCACCAAACTAGATTAAAATCCAAATGTTTAAGCAGAAATAAACTTATTTATTTCAATTTCTAGATCAACAACCAGCTGAGCGATAGATTTCCACCCAACCATACACAATCCACAGTGGATGCCACCCCATAGTCGGCCTATTATACGTATTATCCCCAATTTTTAGGGATAACTAAGGAGATGATTTTTCGAGGTCCTCAGCTTGCAGACATGGAGTATCGAGGGACAAATGATTGACAATGTCCACATGCAAAGACAGAGACCTGTTTCACCACCACACATGCTGGATTCGTGAAAACAAAATCAACTACATCAACTTGCTTCTCAAAGACGATGGCTCTTACTCCATGAGGTACAAGTCAGGTATTGTGGTAAGTGTCACTTTAATATTTCAAGTATTTGAGTATGTTGCATTTAAAGATGCTTTTGATTATAGAACGTTTGCTTGGAAGTTATGCTCTTTGCCATGTTTCACCTTGGTGGTTGACATTGTTCCCTAGTAAGTGGTCACCCTTAGGGATGGGTTTGTTACTAGGAGGTCTCCTTGATGAGTCATCATGCCATTCATGATCATACTTACCATTTTCCACACTTCACCCATTTTTCTATCTCTTTATCTTTTGGGATTTTCAAGTGTATTGACAAAGGAAGGGATTGTACCTCATTTCATTGGAAGAAGGGAATGAAGACCCAAAGCTTTGTATCTAGCAAAAGTTAAAATTCAATCATGAACCTTCTATATACTCACCCAGGGATCTCGAGGACAATCAAATGCATTTCATAAGAAACTAATGGGACCCATGAAAAATAATAATAATAAAACACCTACCAAGGTAGAGCATGTGTGGGAAATGTTTTGCATGCTTAGGTAGAAGACCCACACATTGTCTTCAACTTGGGGAAGCATAATCTGACTGGGTTAGAGTCAAGGTGGCAAATGTTTTTCATTCTTAGGTAGAAGTCTCACCTTGGCTTAAACCTAGAAACATCTTCAAAAACAAATGGAAATAAATGGGCTTGGAAAAAGGATGCATTGAAAATAAAGGTGCAACACACCTTCTACAAAGTCACCCATAAATGAGATACTACGAACTCTTGCATGTCATGAACCCCATTCCCAAAAGACTTAATCCCCCATCCAATTCATCTTCTCTACATGAATTAGAGAGGTTTCCACCTAGGATACACTCCTTGACTTAAGGACTGATTCACCCAATAGGTCACCTTGTTGACCCTCTGATACCTAAACTTGGCAGATTGCATAGGGTCTTTGAGAACTTGTTTTATTTGATGAGGTAGTTTTTGATGTACATGCTTAGATGGCTCTTATATTAAATGATCTGGATTTATGAGAAGAACAAAATGAAAACACAGATTTATAATATTAACACAGAGACACGGTGAATAATAACAAAGATACATTCAAACTTGACTTCTATTAAATAAGAAATATGTTGAAACTATAAAATGCAGACCAAAACAAGCTTGTTAGAATGGTCGCAGCTTATCTCTTAAAAGAGATGTGGTGGCTACGCTCATTCACAAGAAGATGAGTACAATGAGGCTCTGAAATCCTTTTTACAATAAACATGAATACCAAAACCCTAGACATCCAAAAACCTAACCCTAGGAGATGATGCGCCAAAATTCGTGTGGGTCACGTTGGGGTAAGTTGGTACATCAACTTCCTAGGGCCGTAAATTTTGCATACCAATTTTAGGCGCATGGCAGCCTATTGGAAAGGTCTATCCAAGGACTAAACATTGTGTCGTCAAAATTTGACATAGTCCACAATTTGACTGCGGCGAGCCCTAAAAACGTTGCTTAGGGCCTCAAAATGGCCCCAAAAGTTAAGGACCCAAAACTAGGAAAAAAATGTCAAACTGAGAAACTGCTAAGATGAACCAATTGGAAAAGGTGGGTGGCCACTGATATCCACCTAGATCATTAAATTGATTTCACTTGTAGTGATGTTTTGACTTAAGATCCTTGGAGAGCATACTATTCATCTTTGCAGGACCTTTTTGATGGACATTTTGGAGGAATAATCCCATCTTGGGCCTTCATTGGGGCAGGAAGCCCACTGGTTGGATGTCATAGACCAGACCTTGGGGAAGTACAATAGAGAAATGTTTCCTTTGGAGGTAGAGGAAGAGACCTTGGAGGATCTCACCTAGCCTTTGCAAGGCCAACAATTTTTCTTTGGAGGCCTTGAAATCACACTTGGGCTAGGGTTTTGGTGGTGATGATGTTTTTTTTATGGACACTTGGAATTTTTGGAGGAAGACCTTTTGCATCACATAGATGAGCCTAGAACATGAAGAAGGGGCCTTAGAAGGCCCAACAACCTCTTCCCTTTTCTCAATGACTTGCTAAAGTGACTTTGATGTCACCCTAGAAGTGGTTGACGTCATGGTTTAGGGTTTCTTATGTGCATTTTTAAAAGTTAAATTTAAATTTATTATGTAAAGGGGAAGGATAAAGGGAGAATGGCTCCCTTGTTTTGTGATTTACCCTAATTTATGTGGAAAAACACTTTTTAGGATTTTTGTATAAATAATAATCATTTTCATTTCATTTTGACATATCTCTCTCATATGAGAAAGATTACCTGACTCAAATTTTCACCCTACATGGGAAATTTGGACCACCTCTATCTTATGAAATTATCTTATGGTGTTTTATCTTGGTATATTGTGGAGCTAAGGTGTTGCACAACTCTTGGAGGCTTTTTCTTTTTCTTATGGATGAATGTTGCTTGGTAACTATGGTTTGATCTTGCTATTTTGGAATTGGTAAGAAAGATTTTGCATTTTGTAGGTGTTTTCTTATAGTTTCATTGATAATATTGTCTCAAACCCTTGGAGTATAAGGGAATACACCCTCCACAAAGTTTTATGTTATTTGGTAGTTGATAATCCATTGTTTACCCACCTAACAGCCTAACAACCTAATAGCCTTATTTTGTCACTAAAGTTTAGATTTATCTTACTTGAGTTATACTAGTCATTGCTAGCTTAATCTCTTGCATCTTTACTTGAACTTTCGTGATGTATCTAGAAGATTATATTATATTTTGCTTGTTTATTTATGTCATTATTTATTGCTTCTATATAAGAAATAAATCTTCACTTCCTTTTCCATTTGAATATTGGGCTTGTATACTTGTATTTTCTCTTGTCTCGAGCAGGTACAACTCTCTTCTACAGGTACTCAAGAACTTGGAAACCATTAACCATCACCAATTTTTGTTTCAAAGCAATATTCAATCTCATAGATTGACCTATAAGGGAATCATCTTCCATTACTCCACTTTCCATCTAATTCCCCCCCTAGGGTCACCTGGGAATCCCCTCTTGTGTAGTATTTTTCCTTCACTAAAGTGAGGGGATGGTTTATATAAGATGACAGTGGTTAGACTCTCTCGTAGTTCTCGCCATCTTGTGAATTGGGTCTGGATTTTCCCAACATACAATTTTTGCGTTGTTTCTAGGGAGGATATTGAATCATCTTTGATGTCATAACGACACTTTGGAAAACTATCCCAAATCCTTTCCTTAGTTTTCCTGGTGACTACACATGAGGGAAGTTCCCTTTCCATTTCCTTCCTTGATGAGCTAAGACTCATTTGGAAACTCCACCTTCCCAGAATCCTTCATCCTGAAAAATCCTTCCCCTTGGAAGACTCAAACCTTCCAAAACTTACCAAGAAGGCCTCCTCTACATTCCCATGTTGTCAAAAAACTCTTTCACGGTAATATCCCACTTGCACCAATGGCTCATCCTTGGGAAAATAGTCTCTTTAAGTCATTAAACATGGCAACCATTGTTGGATATTCCAATACCATGCCTAAGGAAATCAAAAAATGGTTTCCAAATTTTTTTGGAAACAATGTAATCAATATAGAACAACATTTACATGCCATCGGTCAAGACATGCAAAATTAAGGAGAGGAACATGAGGATGTTGCGATGAATTTTCTAGCAACATCTCTCACTAAAGATGCCCAAATATGGTTTGATATCTTACCGGATGATCACATTACCACTTACAAAGACTTTGCTAAGTTTTTCAAAAGTAGGTGTTCACTGAAGAAAGAAAGCGGTCTGATAATGAACCAGTTCAACCAGATAAAGAAAAAGGAGAAATAAATGCTTAGCGTTTTGATACCATATTTGATAAACTGCATATCCAAATCCCCCAAAATTTGTGCCCTACTGCAGCAACTACTCATCTCCTTTATATCAACACCTTTGAAGGGAAATTTGGTTTCATCCTAAGGGACAAGAAACCCTTCACTTTGATAGAGGCTAAGGATTATGCCACAGACGTTGAAGAGAATACTTTTTTCTCCATGTTCGATCATTTTTAGTATCCTCATGCCAAAGTAGAACCGAAGGTAGATACAACTATAAACAATGCATCGGATCGAATTTCTCTCATAGATCATAAGCTTGATCAGATGAATACTCAATTTTTCCAGACTCAAAATCAAGTTATGAGTCAGTTGACAACTTTGGAAAGACATCATTCTTCTCCCATGCATATATTTGTCAGGAAATAACCTACATATTGGAAGGAAAAGACTTAAAAAGAAGCAAAGGATCCTAACACACTGAACCCTTTTGGGATGGTGATCTTGGAGGAATTACCATGGTGCTGTCCTTGCCAAGAACCTCACCTAGAGGAAGAGTTTCCAAGATGAGAATAAGAGTCTTATGGAAATATCAATTTCATGGAAACAATTGTTTCCTTTCAAGATGAGGATTATGATAGACCTGTAGGTATTACACAAGAACAGATTGACGAAGCTTGAAGAAAAGGATATAGAGATTGTCGGCTTAGAGAGATTAATCAGTTGAATGAAGAATAGAGGAAAGAATTAAATAAAAGGGATATCTTGACCTATGCATGAAGGAATAAAATTCCTATCTTGCCTTCCCAATATTCAAAAGATAAAACCTCATCTCATCCAATAAACCAAGCTTCACTTCAGCCAAAGAAAATGACTAGGTCTAGACATCAAATAAATTCGTCCCACCACCCCCACCTATAGTTAAAGAATTGATTCCAAAACTGACACAGGAAGAAGAGATTCGATTGAATATAGATGTCCCATCCATGCTTGGAAAGATGAATATGTCAGTTCTTGTGGTGGAGATGTGAAAGATTCCTTATGGAGGTGTTAAAGGAATTGAAGGTTCCAAATGAGGAAGAAGATCCTCCTGTAATCTTAAAAATGATGTAACATGGATGATAAAGGGATACCAACCCTCCCTTTTACATATATGTTGGTGTAAATGGTCTTTGCTTGAACAATTTCATGTTATATTTCAGGGCCTCGACAAATGTGATGTCTTTGAAGGTCGTGAAACAAATTAGTTTGAAAACAACTCACCCATATGGAAATGTTTGTGGAATTTATTCCAAGAAGGTGAATTTTTATGGTCTCATAGAAGACGTGCAATTATACCTAGAATATTTCCCTCACATTGGCTTTTTCATGAACATAGTGGTGATCAATGTTCTAGATGCTTGGGGTATGCTCTTATAAAATATTTGGGAAAACACTCTTGGTGGGTTTCTTAGCATGGACCTCACTCATGCCCACATTCCTATGAGAGATGGCACCTTTGAGATTCTCTATAACCGAGAGGTTTCTAGAAAACATGAATTGGATCAAAATGAACTTGATTGTAGTAGCAATGATGATTTTGATGAGGTTCTAGATACCATTGAGTATGATCTGCGAGACCTACTTTTTATGCAAGAATACTACATAAATGTGATACTTCTAAGGATAGATGAATACAAAGATAAACTTGAAAAATTCCAAGGAAAAGAGTCAGGGTCCATCAAGATATTGAAGAAAGAAGCAAATGAAGGGGATAAAGAATGTAAAAATCCTATTGAATATGCAGTCAATACAAAGCCACCTTCATACCCCTACATCAAGAATATAACTTAAATCAACTACAATGAAGGAAGTATTGCATTCATGTGGGATAAGAGGAAGGGAAAGCCCAAATCTGATAAGAATAATGACAACTCTTAGCTTGGCCCTTTCATCATCAAGAATAAGTATGAGAATGAAAAATACTGCTTGTCAGCCTTGGACGAGAGAAAGATTTCATTACTAGTGGATGGGTCTCTCCTTTGACCCTACATTCAAGGTACATGATTTCTTCAAGGTCTAGCCCCTAGGTAAGTAGGTAGGTCATCTTTATTTCTTGCATTTTGCATCTTGATTTCTCATGGTAGTTTAGCTGCATTTCATTTTTCTCTACTTGCATTTTTTTATTTACATGCTTCTCTTTTATCATATTATATGAAAAATGCAAAAATCTATTTTATAGATTAGTTGTCATTTTGAGATTTTGATTTATGATATATATGGACAAAAGGTGATAGAAACACCCTATATTTTATGGTTTTATGTTTCAGTGTAGGCACATGTCTGACCAAGATATGTTGAGGTTCTCATGCACTCTACGATGAGTACATTTCCTCAAGTAGGAGTCGAATGTTATCCCCAAATTCTAGGGATAACTAAGTAGAATATGTCTCGAGGCCCTCAGTTTGCAGACATGGAGTACCAAGAGACTAATGACTGACATCGTCCACATGCACAGATATATACCTTCTTCACCACCACAAATCCTTGATTCGTGGCGATGGAATCAACCACATCAACTTTCTTCTAGAATACGATGGGTGTTGATCCATGAGGTACAATTCAGGTATTGTGGTAAGTGTCACTTTAATATTTCAGGAATTTGAGTATGTTTCATTTAAAGATTATTTTGATTATTGAACATTTGCTTGGAAGTTATGCTATTTTCCATGTTTCAACATGGTGGTTTACATTGAACCCTAGTAAGTGGTCATCCTTACGGATGGGTTTGCTACTATGTGTTATAGAAACATGATTGTGGAGCAATAAAATAAGACAAATGAGGAAATAAAATGCAGAATATACACAATACAATAGAGACACAGATGTATGTGGTTCACCCAGTGTGGGCTACGTCCATCAGAGAAATTGTCATGTCCTTCCTTTATTATTATCCATCAAATAAAGGGATACAACCTACAACACACATGTTGTAACTTCCTCTTATTTCTCTCACAGTCTCCTCTCTCATAATACAATATTTGCAATGATATAGAGAAGCAATACAATTCCCTCATAAAATAGTGTTGTCTTCTAGGAAAATAAACCCTAATATAACTCTCTACCATTAGATCTGCAACCTTTTAATGAACAGTATAGATTTACTATGAAATTACAATATACATTTAAAAGGAAATTTTTCCTTCGGGGGCTCGCTTTCTCACGGAACCCCCAGCTGAGGGGATGAGCCCCCCGGACACCAGAGGGGGGGAAATCCCCCTCTACAACACCCACCCCCCGTGTGGAGGGGTGTACAATATTTCTAGGTGTACAGTCTTCATCGGGTATAAACACAACTGAAAACAAAGACCTATGAATCAAGAAGATAACCAGGCTCCACAACCAATAATCTCCCATTTGGAGACTAATATCAACAAATCCATCATTGATGTATCTGTTGGACTATGATCCTTCTTGGACCTAGAAAATTTCTCATCTTCATTGTTAGTCCCTAAATTTGCACTCGATTCCTAAGGGCAAGCTAGGGCATCATTGATTTATTGCAAAAGTGTTTTGAGAGTTTTATGATTTGGTTTTTTGAGTAAGGTGGTTTGAAACTAGTTTCAAGGTAACAACATAACATGAAAAACAACATCAGAATAGAGTATATCCCATTGACTGAATAATAGGTGGTCACAAAAATGGATTAAACCAATTAAGAAAAAGGAAGGTGAAGCCTTCAATTTGTCAACTTCACAAGAATTCTTGTCTCAAAATATCATAAAGAAACAAGTTTATCAGCTTGATATCAAACTTGAAAAATTATCTTTACAGTAAAATTTCCACTGTATAAATTATTAGTCAAGAATCAAAAAGCATTGCAATCTGAATAATGAATTCAAGCATGAATAAAGAAATAACAGAGTAGAAAAAGAGGGTCTAACCATCCATATGCCTTTGCTATTAAGTGTCAAATTGAACATAAATGCCTTAACAATGTGCTTCACAAAAAGGTCCCTTGGATCTCCAATTTTTTGACCTGAACATGGTCTTTCTTCTGTCTATTTAAACTATCTATCAAACTTTTAGATCCTATCATCTAGTATAGACTTTAATGACTAGATTCGAATAGTATCTAACTACTAAGGTAGTTTACTCAAAAAGAGCTTCTACAATCCCAAAATAGATCACAGCTCAACATCTTAATATTGCAAATATTTGCAGTGTTTACATTTGACTCTACAAAATGGGAATTTAGTTTGATTTTGTAAAATAGATCGACGTATTAGCATTTCACTTGACCAAAAATGAGTAGGCTTTGCCATATTTCCTAGAAAACATTTGAAACATGATTGTAGAAAATTTCCATGTTACCTTTAGAATGTAATCACAGTAGTAGCTTTAGCATTTCTCTGTTTGAGATTTGTGGTAAGCACGACATTATGCCAATAGAGTCTGAAATTAATCTCCATGAGTTCTTTGAGCAATGACCTTTTCTCTTTCTTCTTCTTTTTAAAACCTTGAATCCTTTCTTGCTAGCGAGCATTCCATTGTTCTATCTGTGCCTTCTCTGTCTTTAATTGTCTTATTGTTTTTTGAAACTCCTTGATCCTTTCTTTATCAGTTCTCATTTTAACTCTGAATCCTGAGCGTTCTTCAAAAGGTGAAGGTTCATTCAGGTTTAAGGTAACTCTGGGTTCCTTTGCTTTAACTTGGTACTTTGAGACTAATTCCAAGCTATGTTCTTCATCAGAACTTGTTGAATCTATAGCTTCAAGCACATATGGTATGCGATCTGAGTCTTCAAAGTAATCTTGTTTATCTTCAGGGGTTTCACTGATACCTTTATCCATATCTTTAGCTTTTTCTAATCTGGTTGAAGCTCTCATTACAGGTCCTGTAGGTGGTGAAACTATTCCTTTTCCTTTGCTAAAAGATTTCTTGGGCAATGGAGATCTTTTTTCCCTTTTCCTGGTACTTGCTTCAACATTCTCAGAGTCATCTTCTATGACTATGAAGTTTTCTTCTTTGATTGACGGATTGAACATGGCCTTTGACTTCAATCTATACTTATTGGTGACCCTAGTAGAATTCCTTCTAGGTTTCTGTGATACAGACACACCTTTAACCCTTTTCCCTTTGGTTACAACAACCCTTCTATTCTTTGACAGTGTTTCAAGCTTGACTGTACTTTGAAAATCAAGATCTTTATATGAATCATTCTCCCCTTTAACATCTTCTTCAGAAAACATTTCAATTTCTAGATCCCACCTAGGTCTTTTACCTCTGCTCCTCCTGGTCACCCTGATATCAGAAATTTTCTCTTTCACAGGGGTTTCATAAAAAATATCTCAGCTCTGTGTAATGGTCTTCCTCCCTCTGCCTTTCTTCTGCTTATCGGACTGAGTGATAGGGTTTAAAGATTGTGTGAGCCAGCTCCAAGGCTTCTGTAATTCGCTCAAAATAGACATGACTAAGGTCTTAATCAAGAATTGATGGAATAGGCTACTTTTAGCATTGGTAGAGAGTGACTGCACTCTCTTTGACATTTTTGTCAAGATTTTGAGTAGAAAATAAGGGAGATTTAATGGGTAATCACCATTTAAATTCATTAGTATCCTGATATGGTAGATATAGACCAGTGAGAACCTTCCTTCGTAGGTGATATACCTATGGATCACGACCAGAGCTATGTTCCATTTGGGTCGAATCCAACTACGAGGTATTCCCCTTTTCCAATCCGGATTTTGCTTATCTAAAAGGAGGAATTGGTTTACAAATTCTATGACCACATGCTCTTTCTTCCACCATCTTTCTCCTCCAACCATGAACCTACAAGCCTTTACGATATTCTATTCTGTCACTAGCATCAACATCTTACCGATTTCGACCTCGTGACCATTGAAATTCAGAGCGAAGTCCATGGAGACCTGCTCATCATAACCCTGAAAAGTGGTAAGGAATTCAAACCACCCAGCATCTCTGAACCTTTGAGCCATCTAAGGAAAGGCTTCAAGAATTTCAGCACCCTCTGGTTCTATTCTGACAACCTGTCTGCTCCTCTTTGACGCCATCAAAACACAATTCTACAACTGTGCCCTCGGGTTCCAAATTTTCCACCTGCAAATGTTAGTGTATATCGTTCCTTTGAGTGGATACCTTCATTCCTCACCGCAAGCTTGAATTTAGCAAAATCGAACAGGTATAATATAGCGATCATCAAGAAATGGGTGATTTTGAAATGAGTCCTGCGCGAGTACACAGCAATCGTATTATGAAACGGTTGAATTTGCAAATGATTTCCAAGCTTTCGTGGATGCATGCGAACTCTCAACCCACGATTCGTGTCATCATAATGAAATCGGGATGGCAGGCGCATATCAAGGCATGATTATTTGGTGCTACAGGAATAGTCTTATTTCCGTAGCGCTATTAATGACTTAGCAAAATTTGAAAATTTGAAATTCAAATAGGCATATAAGAAGCCACCTCATTTTTAAACCATGTCTTTCAAAATCAAACTTAAATAAACTATCCAAAAACTGTAATGCAAACCATAAGATATAAAAAACAAAAAATTGAAATCAACTGGAAACAGAAAATGAAGTGTGAGCAAGGAGGGTTTAGGATAAGGGTTTCTCACTAAACCAAGAAAAAATTAGAGACTAACATTGGCTCCTTACGGGGATGGAGTTTTGATAATAAACTCCAAGTACTGCAGACCATTGCCTTTCCTTTATCTCTGATTCATTGATTCCCCTGCAACTGTCAGTCTTTTATTCTCAGCATAACTGTAAAAACAAGTCCATTGGGTATATGGAGTCTTTATTGAAAGGAAAACCTACTGTACTAACTCAAACCTGGTGAGCCATTAGAGAAGATAGTGCTTCAAGAAACTCCCATTCACTGGGCCCCCAAAAATTTCAGTATTGTCTAAATTATGCAGTAGAAAAGTGTTATTGTTCATTACCTTGGCTATCCTAAAAGGACCATACCATAGATTATCGAACTTTCCATGTTTTGCTTTATCCTCTCTCCTGGCGTCCCATCTTAACACCAAATCCCCTTCATTGAAAACATATTTCTTAGTTCCCTTATCGAATTAGCCTTGATTTTTTTCTCATGAGCAACAGCTTTCTGATTTACCTATTCTCTGACTTGTTGAACTTCAATCATCTGAAAAATTCTTATTTGGACATCATTGGGTTCCTCTAGTTCTTCTTGCATAAACTCTAAGACTGGCAGGCCCAATTGAGTTGGAAGGATTGCTTCTGTCCCATATACCATTTGGAAAGGAGATGTCCCAATAGACTTCTTGTTACTAATATGATCATCCCAGATGGCAAACTTTAACTTGGAATCCCATGCTTTTTTATTTTCTGCTAGTAATTTTTTGATAACTCTTATCAAAGTCTTATTGCAAGATTCAGCCAATCTGTTCCCTTGGGGGTAGTAGGGAGTAGAATGAACCAATTTGATACTATACTTATTGTATAATTCAATCATGGTATTTGATTAAAATCATGTGCATTATCGGTGACCAGTTTTTTAGGACAGCCAAACCTGGAAAAAATATATCCCTCTAGAAATTCCATGATTACCTTGTCTGTTGTATTCCAAGTCGGAATTGCTTCAATCCACTTCGTAAAATAATTTGTAGCTGTAAGAATCCATATATGTTGTCCTGATGATGCTGGATTAATCTCTCTGATGAAATCTATTCCCCATTGTTGAAACGGTCCATGGGCGATGATTGGTTTCAGAGGCAGAGATATAAGTTTCTGCTTTCCAGCAAATTTCTGACAAGGTTCACATGCCCTGACCTGAGAAAAAATATCTGAGAATAGAACTGGCTAGTAATAGCCTGCTCTAATAATTTTGAAGGAAGTAGCCTTCTAATGATGATGGCCTCCACAGACACCATGATGCAAATCTTGAAAGATTTGTTTAGCTTCCTTTTTGTCCACACACCTCAACAGAAAATCGTTGGGGTCCTTCCAAAACAGGGTCTGATCAACAATATAGTACTTTACAGCTCTCAACTTTAATGATCTAAATTTTGATTTATCCAACTCTGGGGGAGATTGAAAATTCAGCAGAAAAAATATGATATCTTTGTACCATCTTGCAGAAGCATACTTGTTTTTTATCTGTAAATCTATTTCTTCAATATGGACAGAAGAGTCCTATGTCATGTCTGAAAGATGATATAACCCAATTGCTTTGCAATTAGATTCTGTCATTAATTTGGCAAGGCCTTGTCCCTTTATTAGCTGAGTAGGATTTATGGCGAGATCGTATTCTAGGATTTTGGTTATCCATTTACATCGCTTTCCTTCGCAATCAGGCTGAACCAATATTTCTTTGATTGCACTGCTTGGGACATAAGCTATAATTTTAGATTGAAGAATATATACTCTGAAATATTTTAAATCCTTTACCAAGGCATAGGCCTGTTTCTCAATTAGATCATACTTCAATTCAAAGTCCCTGAGATTTTTTCTAAAGAAGGACATAGGTTGCTCATGGCCTTGCTCATTTCTTTGCAGAAGAACAACAGTTATGGTATTTTCTGATGCAAATGAAAAAATCATGAATTCTTTGGAATAATATGGGCTAATTAGAATAGGTGCCTGAACAATAGACTGTTTGATCCTTTCAAAGGATTCTCTCGCTTCCGGTATCCACTTAATTTATGCATCCTTTTTCAACATGTCAATGATGTACTTGACAATTTCTGCAAAGTTAGGTATAAATCTCCTTAAAAAAATAATTTTACCAATGAATGGCTGAATAGACTTTTTATTTCTCGGAATTTTGATTAGATGAATATCCATTACTCTTTCCAGATCTATTTTAATTCCTTCAGGTGAAACGATGTGTCCTAGAAGCTTTCCTTCCTCCATGGCAAAATGTGATTTTTTGGGATTAAGTGATATGACGTACCTTTTTCATTTCTCAAAGGTCTGCTTCAAGTATTGTAAATGTTCTTCATCGGATTCCGAAAATACAATGATGTCATCAAGGTAAATAACTACAAACCTATTTTTCTCTCCAATGAAAGAGATGTCCATAGTCCTTTGAAATGTGGCTATGGCGTTCATCAACCCAAAAGGCATCTTTTCGTACATAAAGGTGCCCTAGGGAGTGGTAAAAGTTGTTTTCTTTTTGTCCTCTTCCATTACTGATATTTGATTGTACCCTGAATATCCATCAAGCATAGAGATTCTCTTTGCGCCGACAACTCTTTGTAAGATATAATCCATTTTTGGTAATGGATAATTGTCTTTCAAAGAGCACCTGTTTAGATTCTGGAAGTCTACACAGAGCCTTATCTCTCTGTTCTTTTTCCTGACAGGTACAAGGTTTTCTACCCATTCTGAGTATCTTAGTGGCACTGTGATTTTTTCTTCCAGCAGCCTTTTCAACTCCCTTTCTATTATAGGTAACAATAAAGGATTAAATTGCCTGAACTTTTGTTTAACAGGTTTTGACCCAGGTTTCAGGGGAATTTTGTGTGGAATAATCTCTGCATCAAACACCTTCAGATATTCATAAGACCATGCAAAAATGTCTGAATAATGTTTCATTAATTCAACATATGCTTCTTTCTAGTTTTGTGACAGTTTCCTAGATATCTTTACCAACATGGGATTTGCATCTGAACTAATGTCACAGTCCACCACATTTGTTTCTTTTGTTTGGATAACAACCTTCCTCGAAACATCATTATGATCGAACAACCTTTCTAGTGGGACCAAACCCTTGGGTAGATGGTTTGTCTTCAGTTCAATGATTTTGTGGCCAGCAATTATATCCTGAAGGACTTCTGCAGCATGTATTTCTGCTACTGCATCTTCGTCATCTTGATCAATTGAAATGTTAGAAAACTCTTCAATGGTTTTCAAAAATATTTGAATTTCCTCATCATCTTTAAAAACCTACTTATGATTTAGATTATCTGGTATTAAAGGTATGTTTCTAACTTCAACTTTGAATTTTAGATTAGGAAACATCAGAGTTTTAAAGATGCTAGCTGCAAGTGCCAAAGAGTCGGCCTGTTGATTCAAATTTCTGTGCACAAAAGTTATATTAAATGCTGAAAAGAAATTATCCACATAGTCCCACACCTCATTTATGTATTATTTTAACCTTTGTTGTTTGGTTTGGTATATATTCTTGATCTGGTGAATAATAAGTTATGAGTCTCAAAAAATAGACAACTTATCTACTCCCATATCTCTAGCATCTTTCAAACCCAACATAAAAGCTTCATACTCACTGATGTTATTGGTGGTGTCAAATTCAAGTTTATATGACATGGGTATAACCTCCTTGGTAGGGGAAATGAAAACAATACCAGCTCCAAAACCTTCTTTAGAACATGCCCTGTCAAAATACAGTTTCCAAACAAAATTGTCTTTACTGCCTCCTACTGCAGTTGTTGATTTTCTCACTGATACTTCTGCCATTTCCTCACTCATATGAAAAATAGAAGAACCTGGATCATCTTCTACAACGTATACAGGATGATTAGTGGGATTATTGTGATCACTTACCAAATAATCTAATTTGACTTCTCTGTATAATATTCGTTGCTCCCCACCAAAAACAGGTATGGTTGCATAGCTAAGGTCCATCTACAGAGTACCACCTACCTTCTTAGCCCAAGATCTTGAAAGAAGCATTCAAAATTTTGGTGGTATGTCAACCACAATAACATCTAATACCACACTTTTCATTGGCAATTGGGAAAGAGTAACCACCACATCTTTCATAACTCCAAGGCATTTGACTTTCTTGGAGTCAAAAGAATTTAGATCATGATACGATCTGGTAATGTCCAACCCTAATTCTTCCATCACCACCTTAGGCAATACATTATGCGAGGCACCAGAGTCCATTAAGCAGTTGTGTAATATCTTTTCATGGATATTCAATGAAATGTAAAAAGGTGGAGAGGCATCAATTATGTCTTCAATGTGAGGTCCAATAGTTATAACAGGGTTTTCATCCTCTAGATTAACTGTATCTGAAAAGGTGACATGAGCTGGAGCTTGAAGGGTCTTGAGGACGTTCTTTCTGAAAGGTTTTGTTTTCATGAGTTCTAATAATGGCACTGAAATCTTGATTTTGTTGATTTCATGTTCTAAATTGAAAACAAAAACATTTTTATCTGGTTCCTTTATGTCGATAGTGCTATCCTTGGCAGGTTGCTTCAATGGTTGATCAACATGAATTTTGGGAACAACTTTGATAACCCCTGACTTAATGGTAGTACTATCCTTCTTTGTGGACACAGGTGTATCTACTTTAAGTGCATTGGAACCAGATCTGAGATTGTATTTTTTCCCTTTAGGTTCCTGCTGGACAATCTCATCTCCATTTCCTTCCTCAAACTGATTTGCAATCAAAGCATCTTCATAATCCTATTGTGTCACATGTAGAGGAGATGATTCTGAATTATTCAAATGAACTGCAGGGTCTTCTTCTGTATCATCCTCATCCTCCTCCTCATCTACCGCATTATTCTGAAAAGGAGGTAGAACTTTTTGGTCATCCTGGTTTTTCCTTTCTCTTGGTAAAATTTGAGAAACATTGTTCGGTATTCTAAACTGATTTGGATTTCTGTAACCACCCTCCAGTACAGGTCTATTGGGATGTTTTTGTTCTATCTTCAACATTTCCATTTCAGATGTCAAAGTTTTAAGCATCTTAGCCATTTCATCCATTTTAGAATCAGATGCTGAATTAGAAGATGAAGGCAACTCTTCCTTTTTCCTTTTTCTTTCTCTATCATTTCTAGACTTCAATTTGTCTACTGCTAATATGTTAGATTCTACCTCGATAACAGCATCTTGCATCAGGATTAGGGTAGTGATTCTTCTTTCCCTAAGAAACCAGGAAAATTCAGCATCAAATGCATTGGCAAAGGTGATTTTAGCTGATGTCTCTAAAGGTTTTATCTCCTCTGGAATTTTACCATACATCTGGTTGAACCTTTTGGCAAAATCAGGTACTGATTCACCTTGTTTCCTCCTTAAAGCACTGAATTCGGTTATGTAGTATAGAAAGTCCTTTTTGTCTACCCAGTGTTTAAGAAAGGCATCATCTAAGGCTACGATATCAGCTATTGAATTGGGAGGTAAACTTCTGAACCACTTTCTTGCTTCCCCATTTAGACTCTGTATGAATAGTCTCATCCACACATCAACATTCTCTACATTGAAATTATCTGCAAAACTATAAAATGAACTCAAATGCTCTTCAGCAGTAACTGATCCATCTCCATTGAATCTGGGCAAGTATCTCATATAATCATTTGGTGGAAAGGCATACATGACTTGTGGAAGAACCAAGGGAGCATACCTTGCTGCAACTATTTCGTCCATTCTGTCTGTAGCCATATTGGCTATGTTTGGAGCTCTAGAAGTGAGTAAAATTGGTGCAACTGAAAGACAAGGCATCCCTTGTGTGTCATAACTTATATGTACTGACACTGAATCTTGATTTTTATCAGAGAAGGATTTCTCCTCTTGACTATGATCAACTAACGGGGTGAGAAACAGAGTGTTCTCAAAAGAAAAATAGTGTGATCTGAAATCTTCAGATGAGACAGATCCAAGATATGACGAAGATGTCTCTAGTTCGCTCTTAATATTTGTGTTGTGACCTGTCGAAGTTTCAATCACAGACAAGATGTCTGGATACTCTTGTTTAATGTGTTCAATAAGTAACTTCCTATGTTCTGAATTTAATTCTGAAATAGTTGAAGGGAATGAAACTATATCAGGCTCAATAACAGGTTTAATTTCACTTTCAGGATTCACATCTTCATTTGATTGGGTTTTCATGACTTCAGAAGATTCTTCTTGAGAACTTTCTGAAGATAATTTTCCCTTTGAGAGTGAAGACTGACCAAAAAGAACTTTAGGTTTTCTTAGTAACTTTTCAGGATCTGGAACTGCTGCAATAGGATCTGGAACTGTTGCAACAGGCTTTGGATCTAGATTTTTCCTTGTTACTAGTCTCTTATTAGATGATGAAGAATTTACAGGAGTTTTAGGTCCTTTACCTTCTCTTTTCGGAGCCAGAATTACCACAGAGGAGTCGCCAGGTGAATAACCACAGTCTTAAATAATGTCAAAAATCTTATTCACCACCAAGATTTGAATGAAAACTTGTCCTTTCCCTGGGGAATATCTCTTCGTTTCTTTGTCCCCGGCAACAGCGCCAAAAATGTTAGTCCCTAAAATTGCACTCGACTTCTAAGGGAAATCTAGGCCATCATTGATTTATTGCAAAAGTGTTTTGAGAGTTTTATGATTTGTTTTTTTGAGTAAGGTGGTTTGAAACTGGTTTCAAGGTAACAACATAACATGAAAAACAAGATCAGAATAGAGTATATCCCATTGACTGAATAATAGGTGGACACAAAGATGGATTAAACCAAATAATAAAAAGGAAGGTGAAGCCTTCAACTTCACAAGAATTCTTGTTTCAAAATATCATAAAGAAACAAGTTTATCAGCTTGATATCAAACTTGAAAAATTATCTTTACAGTAAAATTTCGACTGTATAAATTATCAGTCAAGAATCAAAAAGCATTGCAATCTGAATAATGAATTCAAGCATAAATAAAGAAATAACTGAGTAGAAAAATAGGGTCTAACCATCCATATGCCTTTGCTATTAAGTGTCAAATTGAACATAAATTCCTTTACAATGTGCTTCACAAAAAGGTCCCTTGGATCTCCAATTTTTGGACTTGAACATGGTCTTTCTTCTGTCTATTTAAACTATCTATCAAACTTTCAGATCTTATCATCTAGTATAGCCTTTAATGACTAGATTCGAATAGTATCTAACTACTAAGGTAATTTACTCAAAAATGGCTTCTACAATCCCAAAATAGATCACAACTCAACAACGTAATATTGCAAATATTGCTAGCGTTTACATTTGACTATACAAAATAGGAATTTAGTTTCATTTTGTAAAATAGATCGAGGTCTTGGCATTTCACTTGACCAAAAATGAGTAGGCTTTGCCATATTTCCTGGAAAACATTTAAAACATGATTGTAGAAAATTTCCATGTTACCTTTAGGATATAATCACAGCAGTAGTTTTAGCATTTCTCTATTTGAGCTTTGTGATAAGCACGACATTATGCCAATAGAGTCTGAAATGTATCTCCCTGAGTTCTTTGAGCAATGCCCTTTGCTCTTTCTTCTTCTTTTTAAAACCTTGAATCCTTTCTTGCTGGCGAGCATTCCATTGTTCTATCTGCGCCTTCTCCTTCTTTAATTGTCTTATTGTTTTTTGAAACTCCTTGATCCTTTCTTTATCAGTTCTCATTTTAACTCTCAATCCTGAGCATTCTTCAAAAGGTGCAGGTTCATGCAGGTTTAAGGAAACTTTATGTTCCTTTTCTTTAACTTGGTACTTTGAGACTAATTCTGAGCTATGTTCTTCATCAGAACTTGTTGAATCTATAGCTTCAGGCACATCTGGTATGCAATCTGAGTCTTCAAAGTAATCTTGTTTATCTTTAGGGGTTTCACTGATACCTTTAGCCATCTCTTTAGCTTTTGCTAATCTGGTTGAATCTCTCGTTACAGGTCTTGTAGGTGGTGAAATTATTCCTTTTCCTTTGCTAACAGATTTCTTGGGCAATGGATATCCTTTTTCCCTTTCCCTGGTACTTGCTTCAACATTCTCAAAGTCATCTTCTATGACTATGAAGTTTTATTCTTTGATTGACGGATTGAACATGGCCTTTGACTTCAATCTATACTTATTGGTGACCCTAGTAGATTTCCTTTTAGGTTTATGTGATACAGACACACTGTTAACCCTTTTTTGTTTGGTTACAACACCCCTTCTATTGGTTGATGGCGTTTCAAGATTGACTGTACTTTGAAAATCAAGATCTTTATCTGAATCATTTTCCCCTTTAACATCTTCTTCAAAAGAAGTTTCAATTTCTGGATCCCACCTAGGTTTTTTACTTCTGCTCCTCTTGGTCACCTTGATATCAGAAATCTCCTCTTTCATAGGGGTTTCATCGAAACTATCTCGTCTATGTGTAATGGTCTTCCTCCCTCTACCTTTCTTATGCTTATTAGATTGAGTGATAGGGTTTAAATATTGTGTGAGCTAGCTCCAAGGCTTATGTAATTCTCTCAAAGCATACATGACTAGGGTTTCAATCAAGAATTGATGGAACAAACTACTTTTAGCATTGGTAGAGAGTGATTGCACTCTCTTTAACATTTTTGTCAAGCTTTTGAGCAGAAAATAAGGGAGATTTAATGGGTAATCACCATTTAAATGCATTAGCATCCTGATATGGTAGATATAGACCAGTGAGAACCTTCCTTCATAGGTGATATACCTGTGGATCACGACCAGAGTTGTGTGCCATTCGGGTCGAATCCAGCTACGAGGTATTCCCCTTTTCCAATCCAGATTTTGCTTATCTGGAAGGAGGAATTGGTTTACAAATTTTGTGACCACATGCTCTTTCTTCCACCATCTTCTCCTCCAACCACGAGTCTGCAAGCCTTTGCGATAGTCTTTTCTGTCACTAGCATCGACATCTTACCGATTTCGACCTCGTGACCATCGAAATTCAGAGCGAACTCCATGGATATCTGCTCATCATAACCATGAAAAGTGATAAATAACTCAAACCACCCACCATCTTTGATCCTTTGAGCCATCTGAGGATAGGCTTCAAGAATTTCGACACCCTCTGGTTCTATTCTAACAACCTGTCCACTCCTCTTTGGTGCCATCAAAACACAATTCTGCAACTGTGCCCTCGGGTTCCAAATTTTCCACCTACAATAGTTAGTGTATATCGTTCCTTTGAGTGGATACCGACATTCCTCACTGCAAGCTTGAATTCATAAAAATTGAACAGGTATAATAAAGCGATCATCAAGAAATGGGTGATTTTGAAATGAGTCATGAGCAAGTACACAACAATCAGATTATGAAACAGTTGAATTTGCAAATGATTTCCAAGCTTTCGTGGATGCATGTGAACTCTCAACCCATGATTCATGTCATCATAATGAAATCGGGATGGCAGGCACGTATCAAGGCATGATTATTTGGTGCTACAGGAATAGGCTTATTCCCGTAGCGCTATTAACAACTTATCAAAATTTGAAATTTTGAAATTCAAATAGGCATATAAGGAGCCACCTCATTTTTAAACCATGTCTTTCAAAATCAAACTTAAATAAACTATCCAAAAACTATAATGAAAACCATAAGATATAAAAAACAAAAAATTGAAATCAACTGGAAACAGAAAATGAAGTGTGGGTAAGGAGGGTTTAGGATAAGGTTTTCTCACTAAACCAAGAGAAAATTAGAGACTAACATTCACCTTCATCCTTGAAGACCAAATGAAAGTGAGAAGGAACTCAGTTTCACCCTGGTTACTCCCTTTGTTAACATGTCTAGAGGATTCGGGGCAATGTGTATCTTTTCCAACTTCAAATTTCCATCTTCCAAGATAGATCGTATGAAATTTTACATGAGTTGTATATTCTTAGTATTTGAAAGGAAGGATGAGTTCTTTGCAAGATGAATGACACTCTCGATGTCACAATACAACTTGTTATTCTCTTGCTTCTTTCCCAATTCCTCCATAAACCTACGTAACCAAATCATCTCTTTACTAGCCTCTGTAGCAACAACATATTTTGCCTCTGTTGTTGAAAGTGAAACAACCTTTTTATTTTTTGAAATCCAACTTGTTGTTTTTGCACCTACAGTAAAAACATACCATGTGGTGCCCCTCTTGCTATCTTTATCACCTTCCATATTTGAATCAACATATCCCTGTAGAACAGTGTTTGAACCTCCAAAAAATAATGCATGTGTAGAAATACCTTTCAAATACATAAGAATCCACTGTACTTCCTCCCAATGTTCTTTACCTGAATTTTCATATTCTTACTCACAACACCCATTGCATTTGCAATATCTAGACTTGTGAAAACCATCACATACATCAAGATGACAACTGTTGTTGAATAAGAGACCCTAAACATGTATTATGTCTCCTCCTGTTTCTTGGGACACATTTCTTTGGTTAATTTTAAATGGTTAGCCAAAGGTGTACTAACTAGTTTTTCATTCTGCATTCTAAACCTCTCCAACACCTTATCTATGTACTCACCCTGAGACAATGTCAAATTGCAATTTTTCCTATCTCTTGTTATTCTCATACCAAGGATTTTCTTTACAGCACCCAAATCCCTCTTCGCAAATAAATTATCTAATTTCTTCTTGAGCACATTTATATCATGCATATTAGACCTTGCAACAAGCATGTCATCTACATACAATAGCAAGATAATATAGCTTACATTTTCTAGCCTTTTAAAATAAACACAGTGATCAGAATGATATCCACTATAACCTTATTCTATCATAAACCTGTCAAACTTCAAATACCACTTCCTTGGAGCTTGCTTTAGGCCATACAAGATCTTCTTCAACCTGCACACCAAATTCTTCTTCTGTTTGACCTCGTACCATTGTGGATTTTGCATATAAATATCTTCCTCCAAATCCCCATGGAGAAAAGTTGTTTTTACATATAATTTTTCAATATGTAAATCTTCTACTGCCACAAGGATTAAAATAGTCCTAATTGAAGTCATTTTAACAATAGGAGAAAATATTTTATCAAAATCTATACCGNCATGGAGAAAAGTTGTTTTTACATATAATTTTTCAATATGTAAATCTTCTACTGCCACAAGGATTAAAATAGTCCTAATTGAAGTCATTTTAACAATAGGAGAAAATATTTTATCAAAATCTATACCTTTCTTTTGTGCAAACCCCTTTACAACAAGTCTATCCGTGTGCCTCTTTTTTCCTCCATCTTCTTCCTTCAACTTGTAAACCCATTTATTCGGCAGTGCTCTTTAATCCTACAGGAAACTGAAACAAATCCCAAGTTTGGTTATTTACCAGGGAATCCATTTCCTCTTTCATGCCTTGCTCCCACTTATTTTTAGTGTCTACCTGCATTGCCACTTTATAACATTCTGGTTCACCAAAATCAATCAAGAATAAATAATTCAATGAAAGAGAGTATCATTCAGGGGGTCCACTTAACATGGTAGATATTTCAACAACACTTTCAAGAGTTTGAGGTACATGTTACACCTATTTTTATACATTTTTATTTCCTGGTACCTTTGGAATTTCTTTTTCAGTGATCTCATCAAGCACTATGTATTTTGGTTTTTATTTTTCCTATTTGTTTCCCCACAACTGATCTTTATACATGACCTTCTCATTGAATATGAAATCTCTACTCCTAATGGTTTTTTTATTTTCATAATCCCATAAGCGATAACCAAAATTATTAACATTGTATCCAATAAAGGTACACTTCTTGGATTTTTCCTCAAGCTTTGTTCTGTTTTCTTTATCAATATGGACAAATGCTTCTCAACCTAAAGTCTTCAAAAAAGAATAGTTTACATTTTTACCTGTCCATGCCTCATATGGAATTCCACCATCTAAAGAGCTTGAAGGTCCTATGTTTATTAAGTAAACAACAATATCTACAACATCTGACAAGAACTGTAAGGGCAACCCAACATGAAATCTCATACTCCTTGCATGCTCCATGATTGTCATGTTCATCCTTTCTTACAAACCATTCTCTTGTGGCGTTCCTGGAACTGTCTTCTCTCTACGAACTGTCTTCTCTCTACGAATCCCATGGTATGAAAAGTAATCATCAAACTCCTTGCTGCAATATTCACGTCCATTTTCTGATCTGGGACACTTCAACATTTTTCCCGTCTCATTCTCAACCAAAGATTTATGTTTCTTAAAAGTATCAAAAACATCAGATTTTTGTTGAATGCAATAAACCCAAGTTTTTCTAGTTTCATCATCAATACAAGTAACAAAATAATGAGAGCTACAAAGAGATGATACATGAGTTGGTCCCCATACATCTGTATGCACAAGCTTTAACCTTTCACTCTTATTTTTTTTCCAACTCTGATAAATCTGACTCTCTTATGTTTTCCGTAAACACAATGCTCACTGAAATCCAAATCAATTTGTTTAAGATCTGGAAACAAATTTATTTTATGAAGTATTTGCATCCCCTTCTCACTCGTGTGTCCAAGCCTATGAATTCATAGTGTTGTATCCACTCCTGTAGAAGCTAAGGAGATAGAAGAATCAATATTCCAGTACATAAATACAATGTACCTACCTTCTTTCCTTTTGTTATCACCAATGATCCTTTGGTGACCTTCCATGCCTTATCTGAAAAAAATTAATATATATATATATATATATATATATATATATATATATATATC
>JASDQU010308004.1:46187-83126 GCA_032191745.1 Picea mariana | reverse complement strand
ATCACCCAAATGAACCTGTCCAAAATCACCTTGAACATAATCTAGAAATGTTTCCTATGGGGTGTGGCATGAAATGAAGCTCCTGAATCTAATACCCAAGACTCATAAATATTATCTACAGAAATAATCAAAGCATCTTGTAACACATCACCTATTACATTTGCTTCATGATTTTTCTCTTGTTGTCCATCTCTTTGTGATTGAGTCTTTCTATTTGTTTTCCATTTTTCATTTGTCCTTGTTATCTGGGCCATTTGTTTGGTTGCTCGGTATTATGCTTGAGTTATTGCTTTTATACACAGTAGAATTTATATATTAGGTTGTTCATCAGTCCATGCATTTTCTTTTTAGTATATTGAAAATACAAAAAAAATAGGCATTTTGCATTGGTTGGAATTTTCGTCTTGGAATCTTTATCATTAGCTTAGCACATTTAGTGAAAGATTGCATTTTACTTCTGAATTGCAGAATTGAAATTGAAGACTGCATTGTTCTTATTTATCATATCATTCATTGAAAAGTTAAAGATAGACTTTGCATTATATCCGTATTTATTTTCTTGCGGAGTCATAACACCATGAGTTTCACTTCCATACCTTTTTGAGTAACCACCGCCAATAAAATTTACGCTTTAAACTAAAATTGATTAGTCACGATTTTATTTTTAGGGTGCACAAACTAGCCTAGGATTTAATGCCTTGGAATAGGATCTTGTGAGTAAACTTCTCCAAGGAAATTAAATCAACATATTTGTCTAAGACAGGGAGTTGAGAAGTCCATTGTATAATTGGTAATATCATGAAGCTCCTCTCACACCGCAGTTAATCACGAGGTCGTGTGAAGTTAGTTGAAGGGATAACCCCTAGATACTCACCTAGCATTGGAGATATTTTTTTGGATTTATTCGTATTTGGGGATCTTGCTAATACCCATACCTCCATGAGAGGCGGTGCTTTCAAGGTTTTGGGCTTTGCTACCCTTCCCATACAGTGATCCACACTTACTACTACTTGCCTGTGCATTGGTTATATAGTGGTTTATTAGTTGTTTGACTTAGGTATCTCATAGATTACTTGCAAGGGTTATTCTTCTTGTATCCTGAGTCAGATAGGGGTTGGATAGCACATAGCCTTTATGGAGGATTACCTCTCTGGGGGGATCTCACCGACTAGTTGTTAATCCTACAAGGGCCCTTATAATTGATTCAGTTACCTCCCAACTTTAGCAGGGAGTCTCAGGTCCCTCTTGGACGAGACATACCTTTCTTAGCGAGGGAAGCCACTCAGCCACTTTAGCCCGTTTGCATGCATATTGACTATTTGACATTTTTGTATGCCCTTTGACTACTAGGCAACCTTAGGCGTCTATTTTGGTTTTCATCATTATGGACAGTGGAGTTTCTTTTGCTCCTTCATTCACTTCTACCCATGCCATGATACCTGCTAATTTCATGGGGACGGACCCTTCCATTTTTTACAATGGTATGCAGAACTACAACACTCAGTCTGCACCTTGGGTTTCAAGACATTTTTCTATTGATATGCCTCCCCCCGTGCAATCCTCTCCCTGGCCCACATATATGAATCCTAGCATTGGACCCCGGGGCACCATGGCTCTAGTGCCTATTGCCTTGTTTGATATGAGTCATGTCCCCATGGGAGGGTGGACCCTTCCCCCTATGGATCCAATACTAGCTATGCTCTTTCAGGAGCCAATACTCAGATTGGTGCTTATCCCACTTATTACACCCCACCCATGTATCTTTTGTCCACCATGTCAGTTCCTTCGAACACTTTTTCCATGACAGGTCCTCAATTACCACCAGGTCTTTCATATGGAGAGAATCAATTTTATGGTTCAGGCTACCCTCTTTATGGGACCCCTTCACAAGGAGGCAACATATATCCTCACTCGAATAATACTTATCCTACCTCAGTCTCTTCATAGACCTCAATGACGATGCCCATCCAAACCTCTTCGAACCATTTTGGAGTGAACCAACACCTTTCTGGGCTGGGGCAAGAGGTACACCAAGATCCTGCCTGGCTTGCAATTTTTCAGAATCAATCTTTCCTCGGACCGTGGAATCAAATGCCATCATCTATCGCCAACCCAGTCACTGTCAGTCGTACTGGTGCTCCATCACCAACCTTTGTCAGTCATGTCAGAGATAGGTTGACTTCTTCTACAAACTATGTCAACAACCTGCCCCCAACCTCTACCAATTATGTGGGGGGCACCGTTCTTTTTTCCCCGAATCATAGCCATGTCACATATCCCACTTCTATTCATAATACAATAGATGAATCTCTTTACCTTGCTAGTTACATCGAGAAGCCTCAATGCCTCAGACGTAAGCCTAAATTATTTTGCAGGACTTGCGAAGGAAGTCACCTTAATCGTTTGTGTCTGATTACTATCGAGATACTAGAAGCATGGGGCTCACCCAAGATCCATTCAGATTCTGAGACATTCATAGTTTCTCTTCACACCACTTCTCCCTTGATCGTCTCGGTGGTTCCACCAATGCAATATTCTCCCAACCTCACCCCCTTTGTTAAGGGTGAAGTGTCTCTTGTCCCCGTTACTATGCATCCTCTTCAGCCTATAATTGAAGAAGTGGCCACACCAGTGAAATCTTTGGTCAACCCTACTCTCCCTGAAGAGAACAATGCACCTTTCATTCATTTCATCAACATTTCAAATCCTCCCCCTTCTGAATGAGAGAGATTTATTCTTCTCCCAAATTCTCTCCCTCCAAGTCCTGACAAGTTTCCTTTCGATTGGGACGACCTAATGGGACATCCCATTCCCCCACCTATGTATTTTCCATTAAGAGACATTATTAGAACCATCACAGAGACTGTATCCTTTGTTAGCACCTTCTCCTCTTTGACTTGGAAAGACTTGGGTTTTCCCAAGCTCTTGTCATCTATCCACAAGGTACTGACTTTCGGCAAAAGGATGAGATGAGAACCTTGGCCTCCCCCTTTACATGTTGATTAAGACTGAAAAACGAGTCTCAGTTAAGATCTTTTCCGAATCACCCAAAAACTGAAAATATCGTTGAGTGATTTGTCCCTTTCACACTCGTTTAAGTTGGATTTGAAAGGTCATGAGTCTTAGTTAATCTCTTTTCCGACTCGCTACCAAAAATTGAAAAGATTGCTGAGTGAACTTATCTTTTTCACACTCGTAAATTGGATTTGAAAAGACGTCTATTTGGCACAAGTTTACCCCCTTTTCACACCAACTAGATTAAAAGATATAAAAAGGGACATTTTTTGGCGTTAAGTTGTGATTGCATCTCATGCCATCTCTTTCACTATTGAGCCTTTAGTCGGTTCTCGCTTTCTGTTATAAACCGTTGCCTATGCAATTTTTCATCCTCAACCAAGGATAGCCTTATTTATATTCTTCACAATTTGACACCCTATACCCTGGAGGTAACATCACCTCGAGTGTCCATCTCCCTCATGCATTTCCTTGCATTAAGCATAGGTACGTTCCACTGCTGGAACTAGTTTTTCTTACTTGTGACACTCATTCCCTCCTCTGTATCATATCATTCATTTTTTATGAAAAAACAAAAAAAAGACATGCGGGAAGGGAGTACTATATTATAATTGGAAGCAGTCATGTCGCCTTTGAACATAGCACAAACTTATCGAGTCCTTGTGTCATCATAATTTTGGGTTTAGCATGGCCTTAAGAAGCTGATCTCGCTACAGAGATTTCTCTACCGACTGGTTACTCTAACAGTCCCTATAGAGAATGTTATTGATGCCTCCTGCATATAATTGTCACATCATTGAGTTCATGCTGCCAGAGTCCACCATATGTCTCATGCTCTTGTTTAAATGAAGTCTATCAACCTGTGCCGACCACTCCTCAAAATTTTTGACTTTGCATGTCGGCCATACCCTCAGTTTGTCTCAGAATCACATGATACTTTGGTCTTATCATGCACCCTGGCCCTACTTTCATCATTGGTAGGTCACCTTGAACCCAACAATCAACATTTCATCATCAGTCGTTGACTGGGTGGTTTCCCTACTTTGGGATTCGTGCAGTGTCTTGGATTCCATTAGCCTTATTGGTGGTTTACTTGCCTTTGTCAGTAGTTTTTCATCATTGGCTGCGATTCAGAGGGTCATTTTCATGTATCGCTTGCATTTGGCAGACGCGAAAGACACATAGGGTCGTTGGTTCATGAACATGTTCTTCGTCCGATCTCCACCAAATCATGAAGCTCATGCTTTGTTCCTTGTGCTGACTGGTGAGAGATGCCTCAATTCTCTCCTTTCAGTGGGTCTCTTTCCATCGACTTCAGCTCATTTATTCTGGATATGGGACCTAGAGTTTTATGAGTACCTTGAGGCTTGTAGTCATTAGTGGTAGGATCTCTCACCATTGACAGATGAGAATACATCAATGTCTCCTGATCAATGGATCTCTCAAGTGTTCGACATCGACTTATTTTTCACACTTGTAGAAATGTACTTGGTGCCTTGATACCTACTTTCATTATTGGTAGGTTGTCTAACATTTTTTAACGGTATACCTCAATGACCGGTAATCAAACGATGTCTCATTATCTTCGACCTAAACTCCTTTATTCACATGATGTAGACTTGCACCTTTGGCGGATAGTGTAGAGGACTTGAAGACATCACTATGTGGTCGTAGCTTTCCTAAGCTATTGCTTCCCCTTCATTGGACCAATACCTAATCGACCTCAGTGATCATGGGAGATCAGATTGTACTTCATGGTATACAGATATCTTCATATTGAATTTGAGATTGGTTTCACTGGTCCTTGTTCATGACTATGGCAACTTTTGGCATACAACCGCATTTGTATTTGCCTATTCATGGCCATGAACATTTGTCTGATATATTTTCCACATGGATCTACATTGTATTGTTGGCAGCCATGTATGAAAAGTCAATACATAATGTAATGAGCAATTGATTTCATCCAGTTGGTTCTCTACCACTCCACTTCTGGATTATTTATAATGCATTTCGGACATCACAGATACTCCTCTGATCTCACACATTAGGGGGCATCTGTTATAGCAAGATTTGTCTCACCATTGCTCTCTTGCACAGAGGGCCTTTTCCATTTACCTATGCAGACTTATCATCCCTTTTTGATGAATCCAAAGCTAAAAATATACATTTTTCCACATATATGCTCCTTATCAGTTATACAAGATGTGTATACGCTTGTTGCTCCACTACATCTTGCATATATCAAGATTTGTGCCAGAAAATACAAAATGAGGTCAGGTTTCCATGTCATGACAGAAGGTCTCTGATCCTTGGCCTTCCATATACTGGAAACGTTCTGACTCGGCCCTTTAGATGCATTATGAAGGCTATAAGAGCACAATTTTGAGCTATGGAAAAGAGGAGAAAGCATTCAACTTTGAGAACAAAGTTACTCTGGAGAAATTACTTCATATTGAGTCTCCATCTCTGTGTACCTCAAGTCTAAACATAGTGTTCAACCCCCAAGATCTTTTCCTATTGTTGAGAGGACCTCATTGCCTCTTTCCTATGAGTTGGCCTTTGGTGGAGGATCGAAGTGGTGGAGACTCATTTGGAAGGAACTTGGTTTCTTGGTTTCGAACCGTACCGACACAGAAGTCTGTAACGTTGTCACTTCTGCTGATCAATTATTAATAGAAATACTCCTTTCCCATCCTATTGGTATCTTTCAAATATATGATTATTATCCATGGGCGTGTTTGTAATATTTATTAATGGATTATACTATCTGATCTGCTAAACCATTTTATATCATCACTATGTACTTGTTTTGCTCGTTTGTTGAGAACTTCTTGCAGGTATAAATCTTTGGGTCAAAGTGCTCAATGGTGGAACATCATCAAACGTTGGTTCGAGGTAGGTCTCTTTCTTATATTGCACATTAGTCTATATGGAATATGTTGGAATTGAGTTGATTTATGCAGTCATACCTGTCTATTGTGGTTTACCCTTGGCCATAGAGAGTTTTTCCCTTGTAACACTATGTTGGTCCATAGAGAAAACCCTTGATTTCTCAAGCCCGGGTTTTGATAGAGGGAACCATTATGTCCTGCTGGGTATATTGTTGATTGTTATGAATTGTTGGTTTATTGTCAACAGTGTTCGATTTTTGGCTTGTCTCTGTTGATTATGTTGACAGTGGTGTTGGTTTTGGGATTTCGTCACTGCACTGGTTATTATGAAAAACAAATTGATAAACTCAACATTGTAAATTGGTTGATTGGTGAATCGGATAGAATTGTCGGGTATACTATTGATTGTTATGAGTTGTTGGTTTATTGTCGGCAGTGTTCGATTTTTGGCTCGTCTCTGTTGATTATGTTGACAGTGGTGTTGGTTTTGGGATTTCGTCACTGCACTGGTTATTATGAAAAACAAATTGATAAACTCAACATTGTAATTTGGTTGATTGGCGAATTAGATTGAATGCATAGTCATTGTCTCTTACATTATAATTTTTGAATTGTTAACCCAACATTAGTTTACAATTGATTAATGCATAATGATGCTTCATGTGTGATGTGTGGGTATGTGCGGCGTTCCTATAGCATGTTAAGTTGAGTTAATGATTGTTGTGACTTTGTTTTAAATTTTTTAATGGAGTATTGCAACCATGGTAATTATGGCACGCCCATCCACTTTTTATGTTATAGATATGATTTGATTGCAACATCAAAGAGGGTCACCGGTTTTTTAATATGGTTTTGTTGCAATTTGATCGATTGTCTTATGAGATCAGGCATGTTGTTGTTGCCATGTTGTATTTGATCTATAGACCAACATTGTGGATGTCTACATTCTGAATTATTGAACCTGTACAGTCACTAAAAATCTCTTGTGTTTTGTTAAGGGGTCTGTGTATCCCTCAGCGTCGTATGAGTTGGAATGGTGATTGTTGTTTGTGTGGTTAAATGTCAAGTTAGGATCTTTGCAATTGAAATATGGATCATTGTGTTTGATTGTCCACTATGTATGAATATCATATGTCTTAATAGAGATAAGCACGGGTGTTCTGGCAGTATGGTCTTGTTACAATTTAATTGTAGATGGAATTGAGGGATAAAATCAGGCATGCTTTTTCTGTATGTGTTGATGGAAGGTGATTGATTTTTGATGTTGAACAGAGTGGAATTAAGTGACTGTTTATTCATTCGGGAATTTATTTAAAATATTAAATGGATAGGTGATAAGAACATAACTTCTCTATAGGTTGTTGTGGAATGAATAATGTCTTGTTTTAATGACACTGTGTTACAGATTGACTACGAACAATGAAAAAGTTAATGCACAAGAATTATTTAAGTTTTACACAGTAGTTGTTCTATTAGCACAGTGATCATTTCGGTTGGAGTTGGATCTTTTACGTTGATATGGAATGATTTTATGGATTACTTAATTAATTTTGTGAACAATACCCACTCTCTTTCCCTACCATTATTTCTCTTTTTCATAATTACAAACCCCTCAACTTCCCACATCCATTTTTCACTCCCTATTCTTAAAATTTAATTACAGTTAAGAGAATTTTATTTTGAAACAGTTTGAAATCATAGTTTCTTGGTTGGAACATAGTGATATTTTCTTGGATTTAAATTAAAGTTGATTTTTGTTGTCTTTGAGCAGTAACCATAATTCTTCTCCCTCTCATTTTATCATTTTTCTCTCAATACAAATCCCTTGCATATCCCAAGACTTTTTGTTCACCCCCTGCTCATCTACAACAATTAAAAAAAATTGTATGGATTGGATTGCATGAGTCTGATATGTTGTTGAGCCAAAGTCTATTTCATATTTTGAATGAGTTGTCATGTATGGTTGTTAAGGGAACTATTTTCTAATCAATTATGCATACAGGAATGAGATATTCAAATAAAAGTTTGAAGATTGAGGCCCACTATGCCCCTGTCAAAGGGAAATCCACTAATACCTCTTTCTCACCTTCAAATGATTATGATAAATCGGTGTCCTCCCACATGCAATGGAGGGAAAATTGTTCTCATGTGATCAACGATATTAGGCCTAAAGGCTCCACAAAGCCTAATGCAAGTTCAGAGAGTTTAATAGGTGATAGCAGTAACGAAGGAAAGATTGCCTCACAAACTAGAAAATATGGATTTTAAGTTTTATTTATTTGTCTATTGATGAGAACAGTTGACTTCAGATTTTTGGACAACAGGTTTTGTGGGATATATTGGTAATGTATTTTGAAAATTATTTAAATATCAATGTGATAATTGTCAAATATGAATGTGATGATGGGAGTCACAAGGAGGGGTGTTTGGTTTAATTAACTAGTTATGTTATGATTTCTAACAACTAAAGGGAGTCACAAGGGGTCCCACCTACTAGTTATTATTTATTTAAAACCCCTATTATGATTTATTACTTTTTCCCCCTTAACTAAAAATTTGGTTGAGTTTTTAATTAACTTAACTAATGAGGTAGTTCAACTACTTCAACCAATTCTAATTTGCTTAAAGGAAAAATGAAATGGAGGAATAAGAGGAGGATAGAAGGAGAAGCATAATAAGGTTTTCTCTTTGAGTTTATGCTGAAATAGTTCAGTTTTCATTCATTCCTTGATTTATCACTAGCCTAATTATTTTTTATGATAGCAGGCTATATTGTAGACAACAAGATTCAGGGTTGAATTACATCATTCAGACACTTGTTTTTCAGAGGTGTTGATCTATCTTTGATAGTCTGTGTAGACTTGTCAATTTTTGAATTAGTTTTCATGACTGACAAAGGCTATTGTGCAGAGTCGAGTGGGCAGCAATCGGTGGCAAGTTGATCCATCTTTTAGAGTTCTTTTTTTTTTTTTTTTCTGTTAGAGGTCCTTTTCTATGTTCCATCAGGGATGTCTAAGTTTGACTTTGGTCCGAAATTTCTGCATGAAATTTTGTAAAATGAATGACTCTTTGGTGAATTGAAATGAAATAAAGTATTGTTTTATGTCTCATCTATCTTGATTATGATCTTGGTTTCTTTACTTCTATCTCTACATTTATTTCAGCAACTATTATATTAAGAAAATCACATTAAAATGAATTTTCTAGCAAGCTTTTATTTGTAAAAAAGACTATCCTAAGCACTTGTGATCAATACTTGTGAGTTAGGATTTTATTTTTTATGGATATAAACATAGGGTGATATTCTTGCCTATTTTTCTTTAGCCAAGAAGAATCCTAAAATGCTTGAGTAATATCATTTCATATATTTTCGTCAACATTTATTTGGAGACCATACCGGGGAGATCTTCGATATCTCTCTGGTTAATTTTCATACTTGATTTTCATTGATACATCTATTTTTCTGATATTGGTTCTTTGACTGTTTTATTTGTTAATGATTGTTCCTATTGCAAGGCAGCCTAATATTGAGCTCGATCTTCAATATCAGACCAACATTGCTTTGAACCTATTTAATACCATTTTAGACATTGCCAATACTCATGCTAAGCTTAATCATTCATGGGAAACAATTGAACGATATATTAGTTCCCAAGAACGTTGGGAAGCTAGATGTAGACAGCCTAGAAATCAGCAGTGACCTTCTTGTTTCTTCATTTTTGGCCTTTCTTTCATGTCCTTAGACTCTCGTCTTTCTAGAAGAAGAAGAGGCTTATCACCTGAAATTAATCCTATTGTTGAAATAGGAAGAAGTAACATTGTGTTATCTACCCATCAAAGTTCTCTTGTTTCTTCAGTTTTGGTCTTTCTTTCATGTCCTTAGAATCTCATGTTTCTAGAAGAAGAAGAGGATTATCACCTAAAATTAATCCTATTGTTGAAATAGGAAGAAAGAATGTCGTATTATCTACCCAACAAAGTTCTCTAAGGAGAACTTTGTCAGATTCATCCAGTTCGTATTTCTTTTCCTCATCTATCATCCATAAGATGGCATCTAGTGGTGGATCTGGTGGCATGAAAAGTTCTTCCTCTTCTCAATATTCATCTTCGTCAGTGATTGGTAGCTTATATAGCCACCATATCTCTGTCCAATCTACCACAAATCCCACCAAAGTCATTAAAAGGTATGGGCTCTTTCAGTTTGAAGAAGATGCCACAACCACACCATGGCATGTGTCCTCTCCTCTCAACCTAGCACCTGCTACTCATCCACTTCCTAAATTCAAGGAACATCTTCCTAGGTTTTCAGGAAAAAACACTGCCACTACAAATGAACACCTGCTGGCATTTTCTAATGCTTGTGATAATATAGGAGCCAACAACAATGATACTTTCATGTGCTTATTTGTCAATTCCTTGGAAGGAAAGGCTGTGGTCGATTTCTTTGACCTTCCTCCTAATATTATGTCTACTTGGGAGGAGTTAATCTATTGGTTTAGATCCACTTATGGGCAATCTAAAATCCCTTTTGAGAAGTTACGAGAATATATTAACGTCACTTATAAGGATGGTGAAACCATTAAGTCTTTCAAATTGCGTTTCACTAAGTTATATAATCAAATCCATGAACTCATTCTTTCTCAGAACTAAGCCTCTTTCATGCATTACCTTCCCCCTATTTTCATAGGCTTGAGGAAAAATCTATTGATGATATTGGTTCCTCTCTGCAT
Source organism: Picea mariana (assembly GCA_032191745.1). Lineage (NCBI taxonomy): Eukaryota > Viridiplantae > Streptophyta > Pinopsida > Pinales > Pinaceae > Picea > Picea mariana. Next base: position 72,487 of record JASDQU010308004.1, on the reverse strand, counting down.
ACTTGTTCAGAGTATGAAGAACAAGTCTTCCCCAAGGATAATCAGTTAGACAGACAAGACATGTCCACCCTCTCACCTCTCACCCCTGTAGCATCATCCTCTTCTAGACCCCCCTTTAGAAGTCCAATTGAGAATAATTTTCAGCCTAAATCTATCTTGCCTCGAAGTTTTTGTAACTTCTGCGAGGAACACCACAAGGAAGCCACATGTGAGGTAAGGAAGAGTGCCAGAGATAAGATATTTGGTAAAATATCAGAAACTACTATCGTTGTCCTAGATTTTGAAGAGCCATAAGATGTCATGATCATCAATACTAGGAACAAAGCCTATGCTACCAAAGGCAAATTTGATCATCCCCGCAATTCTTCTAGCCCAATATCATCCTCGCCCCCTGCTACTTTTCAGGTTTCTAAGGTTCTCGGCAGTCAAGGAATAACCTTTCCTCTCCCCTCTTCCAAGTACAATATCTTGAATCAGTTGGCCAACATCAAAGCAGATGCAACCCTTCTAGACATGGTTGTCATCCCCGAACAATAGATGCATTTGAAACAATTCATGGAAGGAAAATATTCCATGGTAGCCAATCTTTATGAAGAGGTAAACGAATATGATTCATCTGTAAATAAAGTAGGTGTACATAACTTTAGCTACCCTGTAAAAATACCCCTTTTTATATTTTTGTAAATATTATGGATAAGATCACCCATTGTTGCCTCATTGATGGCAGTTTGGGCCCAAGTGTGATGTCAAAGATTATTATGGAAGAGCTAGGCTTGTCTTGTACAAATGAAAATGCCAAATTCATGCTCTCCTATAATAGTCTACAACAAACAACCATAGGTGAGATTAAAGATGTGACCTTAGTTTTGTACGCTCATCCTAAAATAAGGACAACCCTCAATATTCAGGTAATTGATATGTCAGTAAGAAATTACTCAATCATCTTGGGAAGAGATTGGAAATCCTTAATGGGTGGATACCTCTCACTCGACAGAACACATTTTTCCGTTCTTCAGAGCGGTAAAAATATTATAGTCCTTAGAGAGGAGAGGATATCACCTTACATAGAGAGTGTCCCACAGCCTAATGAAAAATATATCGAAGAGGACCTAGGAGTGTATTCCATCTTTGCTGAGGAATATAATATTTCTTTGGAATGAATCGGTTTATATGATGATATGTGGCACATACACTTTGATGGTTCACACTCAATGAAGGTAATAGAGATGGAATTATCTTGGTTTCCCCTATAGGGAAAATTATTAATTTGTCCTACAGGTTAGAGTTTTCTTGTGCGAACAATTTCACTGAATTCGAAGCTTTATTATTAGGCATTGAAAACTCCTATAATCTCGATTGTGGTCACCTTTCAGTTTTTGGAGATTCTGAGCTTGTTGTGAACCTAGTACCTAAAATATACTCTCCTAGCAACAAGTTGATGGAACGATATACCCAAACTATTTGGGCACTTATCTCGAACCTATTATATTTCAACATCACTCACGTTAAGAGGGAATTGAATTCAATGGCTGATCGGTTAGTTTTTTTCGCATCTTCACCTAATCATCAACCTTTTCCTCACAGGCCTGATTTTTATTTTCAGTCTCTATATCATCCATATATCCCTGAAAATGTAGAATCTTGGTAGGTCCTCCCTAACGATGAGAGTGTTTTTTATTTCATTCAAGATGAGCCCCTTAAGCCTAAGGGAATGACATCCATAGAAGACATCAAGATTCTTAAAGGCTTGAATCCTCTTGTGGGTTTGTTTTCATCGAGTGATGTAGGAAATAAAGAAAATAGAAATAATAGGAGTTATGAAGGAAGGTGGGTGAAACCATCTCCTTGAACATTGGGGCACTGGAATTTTCAAAGAATGTTAAAATAAGTACCCAATGTTTTGATAAAAAATAATGAGGTTTGCCAAGCCACTTGGTGGATTTCAAGATGTTTTTCTTGGTCCTATGAGGATATTTGTGGTTTTGATTCTGGTTTTACACAGCATGATATCCCCATCAAGGAAGGCATGAAACCATCTAGGAAAAAACAAAGATCTATTAACTCTTCATTTAAAGCAACTTTTCAAAGAGAGTTGGAAAATTTCTTAAGGGTTGGAATTATTTTTCAAGTCTACCCTGAATGGGTTTTCAATTGGGTACTTGTTTCGAAGACCACTGGTCATATTATAACCTGCATTAATTTTCACACTTTCAGCCAGGCTATTACAAGAAATCCTTTTCCTCCCCTCAATATGGATATGATTCTGCATCAGGTTGTAAAGTCACAGATGAGGCCCACCCTTGACAAATTTTTGGGTTACTGTAAAATCAAGGGGAAAGGGGAAGATGCTCACAAAACCATCTTATCACTAATTGGGGTACCATGTCTTATAAATTCCTTCCTTCTGGCTTACCCGATGCAAGTATTTCTTTTAAAAAACCTATATACACAACTCTTGGTGAATTGGTCAGTATCCATATCTATCTTGATGACCTAATTGTGTACGTTAAAGGACTGATAATTACCTCAGAGTTCCAAGTGTTATTTTTGGGTCCCTTCAAAATTGATTTTGTCTCGGATACTAAGTCTTACATTCTAAAGGATTTATAGGAGCAATTGTTTTCCTACAACACTAACGGTCCTCACTTTAAACATTGCGAGGGACCAACGTGAAAAGTTCTAATGTTGTTTGGATTTTCTATATACTAGTAACCTAGCTCTATTTTCATTTTTGCGCTTTTTATTTTCTGCCTTACAATAGTTTGACTTCTGCTATTAGTTTTAGAATTTTCCTACTACTTTTACATTTCTGTCATTTATTGTTGTTGTTTTAATTTTTGCAATTTTATTTCTATCATGATTTTGTTTCTTACCTTCTTTAGTCGATTTGGTCAAAAATAATATGTTGGATCAGTTCTGCGATAGTGACACTCCTGTAAACCATTGTTAATCAATAAAAGTCAATCTTACATAGCTATTACAATGTTTCCCCTGAAGGCACCCTTGAATTTGTTATCTATTTCCACTATTGTCTTATAAAGAATTGGTTATCTCCTACTTCTTCTTGCCACTTCTTCATTCATTGAGATTTTAAAGAGAAAATCTGTAAATTTTCTCCTTGAAGTAAAAAGAAGATTCAGGTTGAATGATTATGCATACAAGGATAAATCCCTTCATACTTAACACTTTTCATTAGTTATTCCCAATTTCCTGGTCATCTTTCCATTAAATCCACTCACTTCCCCTGTTGCATAATCTTCTTGGGTATATCTTCTTGACATGTTGTTCTTGGTCTGCGAAACCATGAGTTCTAAGTTCTAAATCTGTTGAAAACAAATTTCCCTATAGAGTTGCCAGTTTGTTGACGATTAAAATCGCAACGAGGTTTTTTTTCTCGCAAAGTATTGCTAAAGCCTATTATTATAAGCTAACAATACAAATAATACTAGTAGGTGGGACCCCCTTGTATATTGGGAGATAATAAATGGTTCTTATTTGATGTTTGTGACACTGTTAGACATTGTTACATGGTTGATGAGATATTTTTTTTATTGGCAATGTTTAGGCATTATTATGTGTTGGTTCTAATTGTGACAATTGGATGATGGATAAGGCATGTTATGTGTTTTTTCTGCTACTCCAGACTCAAATTTTATGTTACAACGACCAATGTTATCCATTGTTATCATTGCTATCGGTTCTTGGACCCATTACTAGGACACTTGCACAAGAGACATGTTAATAATAATATATAAGAGCAATGGGAAAGAAATAAAATCAATGTAACAAAACGCAAAAGGAAAGAATTAAACTATGCTAATATACTACTCTACATGCATTGAAATTGAAATGATCATAGTTAATCCTAGATAACAAGTTAATAGCTATGAGATTTGATTGATTTATATGAAACATGGTTGATTTATGTTATGGCATAACTTGGAAATGGATAAATGTGATATGGGTCGCACTATTGGCAATTAGTGGGTGATGGTTTCAATACATGGTTTAATTGAATGAGTTAATGGGAAGTTGGTTGGTGTGTACTAAGGAATTAGTTGACTGGGGATGGAGGCAATGTGTATTTACTGCACGTCACTCCTACGCCTTTCACCAGCCGCCACCCTAGTTTGGCTATTGTTCAATTTTGTTTTGTTGTGTTTAGGCTCCGACTTTCAAACAGAGGAAGAATCGCTCGACCAAGCTCGTGTTTTAAGGTGCTCTCGGTTACAGGTATGTCTTTTCGCCATCCATGAATTTTCTCTGGTTATGAAATAGACATTGGCTCGGGATGTATGGTTCTTTGCTTTCCTTAAGAATGGAAACTGTGTAAATTTGTGATGTTTTTCTAGGATGAATCGTTGGTGGTTTCATCGCAATAATATTTGAAGTCACAATGTTATTGGTCATTCTGAGTGTTAGCAGCCATGAGAGCTCTTTGTCATCCTTGATGGTTTTAGTTGGAGGGTTTCATTTGGTCTAGATTGGTTGGTTGTCTCCACACATTTGTATCACTGTACCCAGTCGTTTGTTGTTCTGGGGTTACTGGATTTTAAAATGCCTTGTGTCATTGCGCATTGTTTCACTCGGGTATGGTTTTTTCATGCTACTAATGGTTGCACAGTGGGTTATATTTCTTTTTCTCAGCTCTGTTATAGATCAGCATTGTCAGATGGTCGATTGGGAAAACCACAAGGGTTATAACCTGTGTGTTCTAAGTGTTGTTACAGGACCATAATGGAACCTTGCTCCTATGTTCATAATCTCTCCTATTATATGGTCGTCACCCTGTCTGCGAAGTTATTTGTGGTACACCCTATGTGTACACCATTCATCTTGGAGGTTCTCACCCGATGTTGGGGGTCGACTTCAGTCTCCCTGTGTTGATCCACAGAGAAAACCCTTGATTTCTCAATCTTGGGTTTTGATAGAGGGAATTGTTATGGCCTGTTGGGTATACTGTTGATTGTTATGAGTTGTTGGTGTATTGTGGACAGTGTTTGATTTATGGCTCGTCTCTATTGATTATGTTGATAGTGGTGTTGGTTTTTGGATTTAGTCACTACACTAGTTATTATGAAAAAACAAATTGATAAACTCAACATTGTAATTTGGTTGATTGGAGAATTGGATTGAATGCATAGTTGTTGTCTCTTACATTATAGTTGTTGAATTATTAACCCAACATTAGTTTAAAATTGATTAATGCACAACGATGCTTCATGTGTGATGTGTGGGTATGTCTAGCATTCCTATAGCATGTTAAGTTGAGTTAATGATTGTTGTGACTATGTGTTTTAAATTGTCGAATGGAGTATTGAAATCATGGTAATTATGGCATGACCATCCACTATCTATGTTATATAGATAATTTGATTGCACCATCAAAGAGGGCCACAGGTTTTTAAATATGGTTTTGTTGCAATTTTATCGATCATGTTAATCGATCATGTTATGAAATCGGGCATGTTGTTGCTGCCCCGTTGTATTGGATCGATAGCCAAACATTGTGGATGTTTAGATTCCAAATGATTGAACCTGTACAGTCACTAAAAAGATCTTGCATTTTGTTAAGTGGTCTTTTTATCCCATAGCGTCGTATAAGTTGGAAAGGTGATTGTTGTCTGTGTGGTTAAATGGCAAGTCGGGATCTTTGCAATTCAAATATGGATTATTGTGTTTGACTATCCACTATGTATGAATATCATATGTCTTAAGAGAGATAAGCACGGGTGTTGTGGCAGTATGGTCTCATTACAATTTAATAGTAGATGTAATTGAGGGATAAATTCGGGCATGCTTTTTGTGTCTGTGTTGATGGACGGTGGTTGATTTTTGATGTTGAACAGAGTGGAATTAAGAGACTGTTTATTCATTTGGGAATTGCTTTAAACTATTAAATGTATAGGTGAGAAGAACATAACTCCTCTACAGGTTGTTTTGGAATTCATACTGTCTTGTTTTAATGACATTGTGTTATAGATTGACTACGAACAGTGAGCAAGTTAATGCACAAGAATTGTTTAAGTTTTACAGAGTAGTTGTTCTTTTGTCGCAGTGATCACTTGGGTTGGTGTTGGATCTTTTATGTTGATATGGAATGATTTTATGGATTACTTAATTAATTTTATGACCAATACCCGCTCTCTTTCCCTACCATTATTTCTCTTTTCACTAATTACAACCCCCTCACCTTCCCACATCCATTTTTCACTCCATGTTCTTGAAATTTAATTACAGCTAAGAGAATTTTATTTTGAAACAGTTTGAAATCATAGTTTCTTGGTTGGACCATAGTGATATATTCTTGGATTTACATTACAGTTTATTTTTGTTGTATTTGAGCAATAACCAGAATTCTTTTCCCTCTCATTATATCATTTTTCTCTCAATACAAACCCCTCGCATATCCCAGGACCTTTTGTTCACACACTGCTCATCAAAAACAATTAAAAAAATTTGTATGAATTGGATTGCATGAGTCTAATATGTTGTTGAGCCAAAGTCTATTTTATATTTTGAAAGAGTTGTCATGTATGGTTGTTAAGGGAACTATTTGCTAATAAATTATGCATACAGGAATGATCTATTCAAATAAAAGGATGAACACTGAGGCCCACTATGCCCTTGTCAAAGGGAAATCCACTACGTCCTCTTTTTCACCTTCAAATGATTCTGATAAATCGGTTTCCTCCAACATTCAATGGAGGGACGATTGCTCTCATGTGATCAACAAAATTAGTTCTAAAGGCTCCACATAGCCTAAGGCAAGTTCAGAGAGTTTAATAGGTGATAGCAATAACGAAGGAAAGATTTCCTCGCATATTGGAAAATATGGATTTTAAGTTTTATTTATTTGTCTATTGATGAAAACAGTTGACTTCAGATTTTTGGACAACAGGTTTTGTGGGATATATTGGTAATGTATTTTGAAAATGATTTCAAATATCAATGTTATAATTTTCAAATATGAATGTGATGATGGGAGTCACAAGGAGGGGTATTTGGTTTAATTAACTAGTTATGTTATGATTGCTAACAACTAAATGGAGTCACAAGGGGTCCCACCTACTAGTTATTATTTATTTAAAACCCTTATTATGATTTATTACTTTTTCCCCCTTAACTAAAAATTTGGTTGAGTTTTTAATTAACTTAACTAATGAGGTAGTTCAACTACTTCAACCAATTCTAATTTTCTTAAAGGAAAAAGGAAAGTGAGGAACAAGAGGAGGATAGAAGGAGAAGCATACTAAGGTTTTCTCTTTGAGTTTATGCTGAGATAATTCAGTTTTCATTCATTTCTTGATTTATCACAAGCCTAATTCTTTTTTATGATAACAGGGTCTTATTGTAGACAACAAGATTTAGGGTTGAATTACATCATTCAGACACTTGTTTTTTAAAGGTGTTGATCTATCTTTGATAGTCTATGTAGACTTGTCTGTTTGTGAATTAGTTTTCATGACTGAAAAGGGATATTGTGCAGAGTCGAGTGGGTAGAAATCTATGGCAAGTTGATCCATATTTTAGAGTTCAGTTTTTTATTTTCTGTCAAAGGTCCTTTTGTACGTTTGATCGGGGATGTCTAAGTTTGACTTTGGTTCAAAATTTCTGCATGAAATTTTGTAAAAAGAATGACTCTTTGGTGAATTGGAATGAAATAAAGGATTTCTTTATGTCTCATCTGTCTTGATTATCATCTTGGTGTCTTTACTTCTGTCTCTACATTTATTTCAGAAACTATTATATTCAAAAAATCACATTAAAATGAATTTTCCAGCAAGCTATTATTTGTAAAAAAGACTATCCTAAGCACTTGTGATCAATACTTGTGAGTTAGGATTTTATTTTTGATGGCTATAAACATAGGGTGAAATTCCCATCTTTTTTTCTTTAGCCAAGAAGAATCTGAAAATGCTTGAGTAAGATCATTTCATATATTTTCCTCAACAAGGCTGTCATAATATCTCTTCAATAATTTTTCTTAACAGCCTCATTTTGTCTCTAAAGTCTAGATTTATCTTACTTGAGTTATACTAGTCATTGCTACATTAATCTCTTGCATCTTTACTTGAATTTTGGTGACGTATCTAGAAAATTTTATTATCTTTTACTTGTTGATTTATGTCATTGTGTACTATTTCTATATAGGATAAAAAGATTCACTTTCTTATCCATTTCAATATTTCTCTTGTCTTGTGAAAGTACAACTCTCTTATGTAGGTACTCATTTCCCCCAAGGGTCACCTAGGACTCCCCCCTTGTGTCATATTTCTCATTCACCAAAGTGAGGGGAGGGTTATCTAAGGTGACAGTGAGTAGACTCTCCCATATTTCTAACCATATTGTGGATTGGGTAGGGATTTGTCCAACCTAAAATTTGTGAGATAAAAATACCACCAAGGTGAATAAGGGATAAGATAGCTCTGAATTTCAAGTTCAACCAATGATTTATAATGATAATTCCTTGACAATAGAGAAACACTAAGACACCCACATTCCTTCCCAACAAAACACAAGGAGCACCTCCTTCTTTGTTTTTTGGTACCTAAAAAATTACTCCTTCTCATGCTACTCAATGTATGCATAGAAAGTTTCGGTTATTATCTCAATTTTTAGCAATAGTTTCCATGATTTTTTGGATTTTCTTCAAGGATATAAGCTTCAATTCATGTTGATCTATCATGGGCTTGCCTCTCTTTTTCCAATGTCTTAGAACCCCTAAAAAAATTCCTTTACACTTTTTTCTAACAACCTCCTTCTCCCCATTCAAATTCTCCTCATTCATAATGGCTAGAGAATTCAAACTCGACTTCTCTTCCTAGTTCCAATAATGTATGGGAGATAATTTACTAGATTTTAGGAGTATTGTCTTAGATTGAGGAATTTGTTTGCTCAACTCCTCTTAACCCATTTTTAGTTTTGAATTTTCAAATTTGAAATGGATGATGGTTCAAGGTAGCATATGATAGATGTGTTTAGGCATAAACCCCCCTTAGACCCCCTCACCTTTTCCCTATTGTGGTATCATAGCCCCTATAGGCACTCAAGCTCAGTCGCCCTTGGTTATGTTTGTTAACCCCATAAAAAAAATGATTACAATATTCGAAAATGTAAAACCAAGATATTACAAATGTGTTTGACCAGAGTGGACTATAGTTGACCATGGTTGATCATATTTGACTATGGTTTACCATGGTTAAATTTGATTGACCATGTTTGAATGTAATTGACTATCATTTACTTTAGTTTTCCATTACCGAATATGGTTCACTAGGCTTGACTATGGTTGACCATGTTTTCTTATAATTGATTTTTGTTGACCATGGTTGATTCGGAAATATCTTTTAATGACTGTGGTTGAGTTTTTAATTGCATGCGTAAGCTGAATGAAAGAGGATGATTTTAATGAAGGAACATAGCATCCACAAGACAATATACAGATCTAAACTGAAGCAATAATAACAACAAACCATAACAAGATAAGTGATAACGGAGTTCGGCACAAAATTTCCTACGTCTCTGGGACTTTATCTCAATGGGGGAGGCTTCTTTATTTCTGTTCAAAATCTCAAAAAATACATCGCATCAGTTCCATTACACTACAAGAATGATCTGTTCATGTTCTTCCAAATCTCTAGAACCCAACCGAAGAAACAGCACGCAAAACGGATGATCGGAGCTCCCATAAATGGCCCGCAAGCATCTGCTCCTCAACAACTTCCTTGCATAAAAATGGATTTGGCTTGGCTTCCCTTCAGCATAACTCTACTCTGACTATCCTCCATGGCCTCAAACAGGCCTGGTTTTTATAGATTTGAAGTTAGTTATCTATCCCCAACTTCCTCCCAAAATCTGGCCTCCAAAAAAGCCCAATATCTCCAAAAAATGGCCAAATCCTCTTATTACAGGCCAAAAATCAATTTAATATCCAAAAACATTATAATAAAACCCACTTTGCATAATAATTTGGTCTAAAGCCCCCCAAAATGGGCACACGCACCCTATTCTCGATCACATGCACCTAAATTTGGCCAAGTGCTAGCCTAAAGGGCTAAGCGTTGGCCTATTCTTGCGCTAGCTCCTGGTTTTTGGGGCTCTACATAGATCCTCGGCCTAATCAAACATGCCCTAAGGCATAGGCCCTCCCCGATTTGCACTTGTGGTTACATGGAGGAGCCGAGGTCCAAGGGCTAGGCCCTATCCAAAACCACGTGCATAGTGGAGTGCCCCAACATTGGCTATGGTCGCATGAGCGGTAAGTCCACGAGCTGGGGCTAGGCCCTAGCCCTTCCTCCATCCGAATTAACACTTAAAAAAAGTTAAATATAACTTTACACATATATATATTAAGTACAATCGGTGGACAAGGTGGCTGGCCCGATCCGGCGAGTCCGTAGCCCTGTTGGAGGTTGGGGGTTTGAATCCCATGAGCTCCATAAAAAATTTTAACATAGTCACCAAATGACGGGGTGCCATGTGGCATCCCACACCTGGGCCACGTGACACCACCCCATTTTCCCAATGCATGCCATGTGTCAACCAACAGTTGGTCCACCATCACTATCCAGTCACTCCATTGTCGTGCTACCACCTGCTTTTGTTGCATTATCATACTGACTATGACTTCCACCTATATGAGCATGCCACGTCACCTTTTGACTATTGAATTTTTTGCTTGTTTGGAAAAACGGTTAGCGTGCAATAACTCTCTCATTAAACGTCCATTTGAGAAAGTAAATATATGGCCGAAATCAATGCGACGAGATGGACACAATGGCACTGGTTTTGTCTGATTCCAAGAACTTTCATATTTTATCCTTTTTTAGCCCTGTTAGGATCCTGGATTCGATTCTGGATCACACCTCCCCACTAAAGGACCTTTTGGTCCCCAAAAGGTTACTGACTAGTCAACAAGCTCGGGATAGGCCACCCGACTTGTCCTCTATCTCTGAACTCTGTCCTGTGCACCTGTCTCATCAAGATCAATTGTAACACAATCATGAAAACTAACATCATATTGTTAGCCATTTCAACTCTATTACATCTTACTGAAGCCACTATCATCCATGTAGACAACATTACTAATGATAGCATCAAAAGGACGACTACAAATGAGCTGATATACTTGTAATATTTGCACGACATGAGCTTATCTTGAAGCAACTTATGATTGATTTTCCATTGAACAATAATTTATTGTTCTTTCTTAAGATCGATTACTTCATTTGAAACAATTATTGGTTTGTTGCTTTCTTTCACTGCCTTCTTTAATTGTTCCATTGTTTGAAGTGTTTTATTTGCCTTAACATGATGAGAATGAACCACATAATCTTGACCTTCTTTGGTTAATTGATATTGATTCTTTGTCCTGTAGAAGATTGCCTTACTATCATATAAGTATGGACTACCTAAGACCATTCCACATTCTCTTAACAAAATTACATCACATGTTACTTCGTCCACATACTTAGATGAAATTGCAAATTTGGTTGTGCAATGCTTTGTTATGTGCATTTGATGATGATTGCTTATCCATTTAAGTATGTAAGGCTTATGATGTACTTGTGTTTTTAACCCCAATTGCTTAACCAATTCTTCTGAGATTAGATTAGATTGAGATCCACTGTCGATTAATATGTCTATCTTAGTGTGTCACATGATTACCCTTATATGAAACAAGTTGCTTCTACAATCAATTCCTTCACCAATTTTACCTGTCATACCAACCAATGAGATATTTTATTCATCACCTGAATCTGATCCCAAGTCTATGGGTCTTGTTGTCGTTGCCACTGTTTGCATTCCCTTTTTTTCCTTGAACCATTTTGGCCTCTTCTCAGGATGCAACTTCCAACATCTGTCCTCATCATGTCCCTCTTTCTTGCAATGCTTGCAAGATGGATTCCCTTCCTTCCTTGTCACTGCATTTGAATTCTTGCCATGCCATTTCCTCTTGTCCTCTTTCCTTGAAGACAATTCCCCTGATACACGTGCTTTCCCTACTTCAATGTATTTCTCTTGAACAGAAACCCCATCAATTTTAGTGGGTCCAAACATGAATACAATGTTTCTAATATGTGTAGGTAAACTTCATATATACTTCATAAGAGTTTCTTGTGTTTGTAAAGGGATATCTAACATCAATGCCATTTTTTGAAAGCCATCGGTATACTCTTGCATTGTTTGTCCTTTTCTTAGTTTTAAAGATTTCCATTCAATTAATGTTTTTTCTTTATAACCCAAAGGACAGAATTGTTTCCTAAGTGCAAAAATGAAGCTTTTCCATGATGGAAATACATTACCCACTCGTTGCATTCCATTTTGCAACTTGCTTTGCCACCAGATGAGAGTTGTACCTGCAAGTCTCAAAGATGCCAACTTGATTTGTGTGGCATCATCCTTGATCTGTTGCACACTGCAGTAAACCTCCATCTTCCTGACCCAATTATCAAGTTTCTCTGCATTTACTTCACCATCATATATGGGTAACTCAAATTTAACATCAAGTTTTAACAATGGCATTTCATTCTTAATAATGTTTATGAACATGTTTCTTTGCATTAGATTTAGAACTTGAACTTGAAGAAGAAGGAGGTGATGATGGAGGTGAAGGAGGAATATGAGGATGATCCTCTTCCTCTTCACTTTTTCCCTTTGAATATTCACCCAAAATTGGTCTCTTTCATTCCAAGTAATCCTCTACAAAACTTGCACTATCTCCAACATAGCAAGGCAAGTTTTCCGAAACTCTTTCTCATCCTGAGAAAGCCCTTCTTCCGATGTCATCTTCTCGTTGTGAGAAGCTCTTTTTCTCAATCCAATTAATGGATTCTCTGCAACAATATTACCTTCACCACGTTGTAGCTTTTCCCTGGTTAACATGCAAAACTCAAATCCAAATGTCAACTATCTCTGATACCACTTGATCCGGAAAGATCTTTTAATGACTGTGGTTGAGTTTTTAATTGCATGCATTAATTAACCATTTAAGAAGTTGAATGAAAGAGGATGAATTTAATGAAGGAACATAGAAGACATAATACAATATACAAATCTGAACTGAAGCAATAAGAACAACAAACCATAACAAGAGAAGTGATAACAGAGTTCGGCACAAAATTGCCTACGTCTCCGGGCCTTTATTCTAGTGGGGGAGGCTTCTTTATTTCTGTTCAAAAGCTCAAAAAATACATCACAGCAGTGCCATTAGGCTACAAGACTGATCTATTCATGTTCTTCTAGATCTCTAGAAACCAGCAGAAGAAACGACACGCAAAATGGATGATCGGAGCTCCCAGAAATGGCCCGCAAGCGTCTGCTCCTCAACAACTTCCCTACATAAAAATTGCTTTGGCTTGGCTTCCCTTCATCATAACTCTACTCTGACTATCCCCCATGGCCTCAAACATGCCTGTTTTTTATAGATTTGAAGTTGGTTATCCATCCCCAACTTCCTCCCAAAATATGGCCTCCAAAAAATCCCAATATCTCCCAAAAATGGCCAAATCCTCTTATTATAGGACAAAAATCAATTTAATATCCAAAAACATTATAATAAAACCCAATTTATATAATAATTTGGGCTAAATCCCCCCAAAATGGGCACGCGCCCCCTATTCTCGGTCACATGCGCCTAAATTTGGCCAAGCGCTAGCCCATTCTTGCACTAGCTCTTGGTTTTTGGGGCTCTGCATAGATCCTCAGCCTAATAAAACACGCCCTAAGGCATAGACCCTCCCTGATTTGCGCTTGTGGTTACATGGAGGAGTCGAGGTCCAAGGGATAGGTCCTATCCAAAAGCGCATGCATAGTGGGGCACCCCAACATTGGCTATGGTCTCATGAGCGGTAAGTCCACGGGCTGGGGCTAGGCCCCAGCCCTTCCTCCATCTGAATTAACACTTAAAAAATGTTAAATATAACTTTACACATATATATATTAAGTACCATCAGTGGATGAGGTGGCTAGCCCGGTCCTGCCAATCCGTAGCCCTATTGGAGGTTGGGGGTTTGAATCCCATGAGCTCCATAACATTTTTTAACATAGTCACCAAATGACGGGGTGCCACGTGGCAGCCCACGCCTGGGCCACGTGGAACCACCCCATTTGCCCAATGCATGCCATGTGTCAGCCGACGATTGATCCACCATCACTGCCTAGTCACTCCACTGTCATGATGCCACCTACTTCTACTGCGTCAGCATGCTGACTGTGCCTGCCACCTGTATGAGTGTGCCACGTCACCTTTTGACTATTGACTTTTTTACCTGTTTGGAAAAATAGTCAAAGTGCAATAACTCTCTCATACAGCCTCCATTTGAGAAAGTAAATATATGGACAGAATCAACACGATGAAACGAACGCAATGGCACTAGTTTTGTGTGATTCCGAGAACTTGCATTTTTTATCCTTTTTGAGCCCTGTCAGGCTCCTAGATCCAGTTCTGGATCAATGGTTGACTATGGTTGACCTTGACTAGCCATGCCTGATTGTGGTTCATGATGGTTGATTATATTTTACTATAGTTTACCATGTTTTCTTATGGTTTACCATGGTTTCCAATAATTAACTATGGTTGAGAAAACTCGACTAATAATGATATGGTTTGACCATTAGTTGATTATGGTTGATGATGGTGGACTACAGGGGACCACTGTTGAATATCGTTAACCATGGTTGACCATGTTCACCATGATTAACCAAATTTGATGGTGATTGACCATGGTTGACATGGTTGAATTTAGATGACTTAGGTTGACTATGTTTGACTATGGTTAACATTAATTAATAATCTTTGACCATGTTTGAATATGATTCACCATGGTTAATTTTGGTTCACCATGTTATTATGGTGAACAATGTGTGGCTATGTTTGAACATAGTTGAATTTGGTTGGACATGATTGACCATGGTTGATGATGGTTAATGACGGTTGACCATTTTGACTATGGTTGAACATGGTTAATTTTGGTTGGCTATAATTGACTATGATTAATATTGTTTGATTACTCTCAAGTATAATAAACCATGTGGACCTAGTTGACCATTGTTGACTATGGTTAACTATAATTGATCATGTTTGGCTATGATTCATTTTTAATGACTATGGTTGAATTTGATTGATTGTGGTTTTTAATGCTTCATTATGGACTTTAGATTGAGTGTGGCAGTCTTTGATTTACTATGGTTGATTATTATTCATTCTATTTGATAGTGTTGACTATATTTAAATGTGTTTGACCATGGTCAAATATTCCCTATTGTTAATGATATGTGACTATGGTCGACTACTATGGTTGAATTTTGTTGAATATAATTTAGAAATGTTAACTATGATTGATTATAAGTTGAATTTGGTTATTTTTGGTCGAGTACAATATGTTGTTGAATTTAGTTGACATTGATTAACATTGGTTAACAATTGTTGACTATGATACGTGGCTAACTTTGGTAGATGTTAGTTAAGAATGATTGACTATGATATGTAGTTCCTTTTAAATAACGTTGGTTGATGATGGTTTCCTATGCTTGGGTGTATTTTATTTTGATGTTCTTTAGTTATGTATGGTTGACCTTAAGTAACTATGGTTGGCTTGCAACATTTCAAGAGAAATTATATAAGAGGTTGATTTCAATATTTTGTCATATTGCATGACATGAAGAGGCAAACTTGAATATTATGTCAAATGTAATGTTATTATTGACTTCAATATTGTGTTACATTGAAACATTAAGAATTTGACTTGAATTTTGTGTTAGATTGTAACATTAGGAGGTTGGATTGGAAATTATGTCATATAGTGACATTAAGAGGTTGACTTCAAGAAATTGTCATATTTGAATGTTATGATTGACCATAATATTATACCACATTCTGAAATTAAGATGTTGACTTCAATATTATGTCACAGTCCAACGTATAGGTTGATAACATGGTTATGGAATTTTGTGACATGACGCAATGCAACATAACCCTTCAATATTTTGTCACATTGTGACATTGCAAGGTTGACTTTAAAGGCATGCACAAAGATCATGGGTCTTAATCCATGACCTACCAAGACAATTTTTTTTTTATCACAACTCCACTTACCAACAATCCATTAGGAAACCTTAAGGAAAATTAAGAGAGGAAATATATTAGAGTAATTTTAATCGAGGTTGTGTACCCTTCAATGAACACTTAAATACATGGCAATGTATGCCAAAATGATCATGTTTCTAGAAAAAGGAAAACCAATGTTATATGGACTCCAACATCATTTTGAATATCCATTAAATTTATAAACAAAGAAAACAACATCCTCCATTTTAATGTACACTAAGTCTTCAAGAAGCCATGGTTTAACGCAACCCTTTAATTCTTGTAAATCACCAACAATTTGTTTTTTGAAAGTACAAGTCAAAGTGTACCAAGAAATACTAGAACCATTTATGAGACTTAATAATCAAAACAAAAGGATGCCCAATATTTTGGGTAACTAAACCCTACAAAATTTGGCGCTCATATTCTATAGGTTTTTTTTCCAAAGAAACATTTGTCATTTTAATTAAAAAATTGAATAGAAATTACACTTAGTAAATGCATATTTAACTTACAAAATTAATATTACACAACTAATGCAAATATCATTTATGTCCCTTTGAAAAGATTTCATTTGTCCTACATTTTTTCCCTTTCTTTCTTTTAAGTTCATGCCATCACCATGACGAATATTACATAGCGACCAACAATAATTTTGTAGTCTATAGGTCATTATTGTGATGATGAACCCAAAAAATTAAGGTTTTCCTTATTTAGGACTTAGCCATGATCTCAAAATTGGGGGTGTGATCATAACCATCTTTGTTTAATTCCATCCCAATCGAATGATGGGTAACATACTTTATATTAAATACTTTTCTTGCAAGGATATTTGCAAATAGTTATTAGGCAAAAAAAATATTTCAACCATCATATAAGTCAATTTTTCTATAATTATGGTAGCAATAACTTTCTTGTCATATTTTACTCACTCTTCCTCTTCATATTCTATAGTTACCAGTCTCTAGTTGGAATAATTATACCATTGATTCTAGAAAAATATAATGATGACATATTGAGATGTAGATCTACTATGACCTAGCTCCCTTCAATTTCATGTTGATATATTATTTCATTTATACGATGTGCATGAATTGATTTATACACAAGTGTGTGTATGTTTAATGTACCTATGGAGGATAATATGGGGTACCAAGGGAAGTACCCAAGGGTAAAATGAATGTAATGTGGCCTTAATAATGGAATAAGCCAACTTGGTAGTTGATGGGTAATAAATAGGCCCATTAGGTAGCTAAGAGGAACTAATATAATAGTAAGGGGTGGTTTGTGTATAATACTAGGAATATGCATGAGAAAGTATAAATACACATTAGTATCATTGTCTTGAATATATTGGATATTGATTCTTGTAGCAAGCATGACTTGTGGATTGATTCCTTCAATAATTAGTATTTTATGGTGTTTCCCTCCCTTAAATGTTCTTTCTACATTGTTGTGTCTATTATTGGGTGTGTGTGTGTGTGTGTTTCCTTCGAATATATAGTAGCAAAACCACCTAATTAAAGATGGTTGATATAAGCCAATGCACACCGGTAATTATGTGATTAACTACTCTTAATTATGTGGTTTTTCTAATTTTAGGTGGAAGTTTAGGATATAGTGAGTTGAATTTTTAATTACACCATTAATATCAAAAATATTATATCTATGATATTTTATTATGTTTGACAATGGTTGATCATGTTTGAACAAGGTTGTCTATGGTTTACCATGGTTGTCTATGTTTGACTATGACTGATTCTGGTTGTTGCTTGAGCTTTTTGCATATACATAGTTTAGCTCCATAAAAGTCAAGCAACATTATGATTGATTATGAAAACCTACACACTCTAAATTTTGTTGGTTATGGTTGAATATGTTTGACTATATTTGACCATGGTTCATCATATTTGACTATGGTTTATCGTGGTTGAATTTGATTGACCATGTTTGAATATAGTTGACTATGATTGACTTTGGTTGACCATCATTGACTATGGTCCACTAGGGTTGACTATAGTTGACCATGTTTTCTTATAATTGATCTTTGTTGAACATACTTGACTATGGTTGAGTTTGACTAGCCATGCTTGATTGTGGTTCACGACGGTTGACTATTTTTTACTATAATTTACTATGTTTTCCTATGGTTGACCTTGGTTTCCAATAATTAACTATGATTGAGAAAAGTTGCCTATGAATGATTATGATTTGATCATTAGTTGATTATGGTTGATCATGGTGGACTATGGGTCACGAGTGTTGACTATCATTAACCATGGTTGACCATGTTTGACTATGTTGACTATGATTGACCACATTTGATGGTGATTGACCATGGTGGACTACAGCTCACCATGGTTGAATTTGGTTCACCATGTTATCATGGTTAACAATGTTTGGCTATGTTCAACCATGGTTGAATTTGGTTCGACATGATTGACCATGGTTGGACACGGTTGATGATGGTTGACCATTTTGACTATGGTTGAACATGGTTGAGTTTGGTTGGCCATAACTAACTACGATTAATATTGGTTGGTTATTCTTTAAGTATAATAAACCATGTGGACATAGTTGACCATTGTTGAGTGTGGTTGACTATAATTAATCTTATTTGGCTATGATTCATTGTTTTTTACCATGGTTGACTTTAATTAGTTATGGTTCTTAATGCTTCATTATGGATTGTAGATTAGTTATGGTTATATTTGGTTGATTATGGTTAACTATGATTGATTGTGGTTGATAATGTTTAACTATATTTGAATGTGTTTGAGTATGGTCAAAGCATCCCTATTGTTAATGAAAGGTGACTATGGTCAACTGCTATTGATCTAACAGGATCTAGAAACACTCACAGAGGTCCAAGAGGATTCATAATGCTCATAGAGGTCTAGGACGATATAGAGAAGCTCAAAATTTGACCATCTCAAATTCTCTTGAAAATCAAATCATTGCGTAAAGCTCGCCGGTAGATTTCCAACTGTGCAAAAATCACCTCAAAAGGAGCTCATATGCAAAAGTTATAGCCGATCAAAGATCAAGTCAAAATAGGGAAAAAAGGAAAAAGTCAAAGGGTCAAAGGTGACACGTGTCACCACTGCAAGGGTGACATGTGGAACAACCATAAAACCATACATTTCTAACGTGGTATTAGCACAAGGCACCACGTGGCTTAATCGTACAACTGACTAGGTAGATGATGTGGAAATTCATGCAAACACGTGGACCAATTATATTTTTACATGTGGCATAGGGGAGCCAATAAGAGATTTCCATGTGACAGTCCCTCATTGGCCTATTATGTCTAATGGTTATCAAAATTTTATTGGGAGTCCAGAGGATCGAACCCATGACCTCCCAAGACCTTACCCAAGCCCTTACCCAAGCCCTTCTACCATCATGCCACCGCACTTATTTCTTAGCCATATATGTGGTAATTTGTATTTAATCTTGGTCAAAGGTTTGGTTGGCATAAAAAAGGGTTGAGGGCCCAAGCTCTAGACCCATGGTTTTACTTGGATACAATGTGACCGCAACTAACACCATATTCCACATAAGGGTATTTAAACATTTTTTCCAATGAACATATATTTATATAGTATGGTTTGTAACAAAACAACGAAACAAGGGAACTACCCATGGAGGTGCCAAGAGGATAATGAATGTAATGTGCCCATAATCATGTAATAGGAAAACTTGGTAGTTGATGGGTAATAAACAATCCCATTATGTAGTTAAGAGGAACTAATATAATAGTAATGGGAAGTTTGTGTAGAATAATATAGGGTACCTATGGAGGATAATATAGGGTATCAAGGGAAGTACCCAACGGGGTGCCAAGGGGATAATGAATGTAATGTGTCCATAATCATGTAATAGGAAAACTTGGTAGTTGATGGGTAATAAACAATCCCATTAGGTAGTTAAGAGGAACTAATATAATAGTAATGGGAAGTTTGTGTAGAATCATAGGAATGCTCATGAAAAGGTATAAATACACATTAGTATCATTGTCTTGAATATACTTGATGTTGATTCTTGTAGAAATCATGGCTTGTGGAGTGATTACTTCCATTATTAGTATTTGATGGTGTTACCATCCCTTAAGGGTTCTTTCTAATTTGTTATATTTATTATTGTGTGGAGTTGATGGGTAATAAACAATCCCATTATGTAGTTAAGAGGAACTAATATAATAGTAATGGGAAGTTTGTGTAGAATAATATAGGGTACCTATGGAGGATAATATAGGGTATCAAGGGAAGTACCCAACGGGGTGCCAAGGGGATAATGAATGTAATGTGTCCATAATCATGTAATAGGAAAACTTGGTAGTTGATGGGTAATAAACAATCCCATTAGGTAGTTAAGAGGAACTAATATAATAGTAATGGGAAGTTTGTGTAGAATCATAGGAATGCTCATGAAAAGGTATAAATACACATTAGTATCATTGTCTTGAATATACTTGATGTTGATTCTTGTAGAAATCATGGCTTGTGGAGTGATTACTTCCATTATTAGTATTTGATGGTGTTACCATCCCTTAAGGGTTCTTTCTAATTTGTTATATTTATTATTGTGTGGAATGAATTTGACATTTTTTATGTTAAGGACTATCTTTTATATTTTATAAACCAATTTTTACTACAAGCGGTATCACAGATCTTTCTTTGGCAAAAATTGGAAACAATTAGATAGATTTATACAACTTTTTTTTTGTATAATCTGAAGAATACATTTGTAGACCACAATTACACTCGAATAAACACTCGATTAAAAAATTCATCCAAATCAAAGTTCATGAAGTGGAGTTATCATTGATTTGTACATTTTTTTAGAGTTTTTTAGTGATGACTACATGGTTTGCAAATCAAATATATTTTTATAGAGAGCCTAAATTTTAGTCAAACCCATGATAGTTGAAAGTGTTGAGTAGATATGGAATTTCACAATTGTGGCCATAATATCCAGCTAAAGAATAATCACAAAAGCTATGATTACTTTAATTTAACCCCATAAAACCCTAGATGCACAAGGATAGACAATTAGATAAGTATCACAAAAGTTATGATCACTTTACATTAGCCACCTAAACCCTGGACACACAAAGGAGATCCTTTGAAAACTAAGTGATTTTTCTTCAAAACCCTAGTTCTATTTTCAAAGATGTCATTACAAGAAAAGATGATGGTCCTATTATTGAAGAATACATAAAAGAGACATAGCCCTCATGGAAATTTCTTTGTAAACTTTGGCTCTTTATCTATTTAACATGTGATGTAGCCATATGTTGGGATTTTCTTACCGTGACAAGATGAAGGAATTTCAAATAATGAATATGAAAAAGTGATTTTATACAGGTGGTCTCATTTTGGGAAGAATGATAAAGAAATAACAAAGGGTTTGTTTTTAGACACAATCTTCATGTTATATGTTCATGTATGTATTCAACAAGAAAAAGTTATTATTTCTATAAGAACTAGTAGGAGGCATAATTTCATCAATGTTAACTTAGCTAAAAGAATGCAAGTTCTTGCAAATAATATTCAAAAGACATAGATTGAGTCTTATAATGTTCTAATTTGATGATTACTATGGACAAAATTCAAATTTCCATGCTATAGATATCGAGGATGTCAATATATTTTTAGGATATCCTTCTATGGACTTACTTGGTAAGTTTAATATTAATATGCAACAGATGTTTTTGAAGATTTGGTTTAACAAAGAGAAAATTGCATTGAAGAATATTTCTCTTACTAAAAAAGAAGGGCCCAAGGGGACACCTGATAAGTCCTCATAGGAAAATTAATTGCAATACCTACTAACACATTAGATGAAGAGTCCAACGTTGAATTAGAAGAATATCCTAGAGAAGCGCATGAACAAAATCGCTCGAAATGGAATAAAAATGAAGAAGAAGCTAAAGAGATAAATGAATCAAAGGAACTACATATTGAAGAGTTGATAGCTAAGTTTTTTTATATATCATTGCTCACACCACCCAAAGAAATAATAGTCAGCATGGCAAGGGCATGTGAGCATGAGGATGTTGATGGGTCCAAATGGTTTTTCAAGAAGGTAAGGGAGAACGCCCGATGGTAGGTCTCAATTAGACCTACTCTCATTTGGTATAGTGTTTACGACTAGTATATGGGCCTAGTTGCCACTAATAATTAAAAGAATAAAAAGGGGAAAGATAGTGAATTGTCCCTCAAAGAATCATAATTAACTTTAAATCTAATATAAACTGAAAGAAAACTAATCTAAGATAAATACTTCTAACCTATCCCATGGGAGAAAAACTAATTGGGTGAGTATAGTAAGAAATAATATCATCAGAACCAAAAATATTTTGTAACGTCCCTTCCATTACGACCCCAAAGTAAGTGAATACAGTAGTGGTATATTTTTTTTAAACATTATCAGTTAGAAAAAGTGATATGTGACAATAATATACATCAATATTTTCACATTTTATTCTCATCTACACCATTACATTGCAAGAATCAAATACAACATCATGATACTAAAAGATCAATTATATCACATTACGATCACAAATATGTCTATCCACCCAACCTATCCTGCAAGGTTAGGACCTCCAAGACACATAATCAATGCTCAAGTCCAGTATTCATCCGATTGATTTTGACCATTCAAGGTCTCAAGGCTGGCAACTGTTCTGAAGAACAAGGAGGTATCTATTCCCATAACCAAATCAATTCTAGACTCGGGACTAATGTAACAATGAGGTACTTGATCATAACGTAATTTAAATATTCAAGTACTCATTATTTTAGACAAAGTTTCCTTCCGTTAAGGATTACAAATAGTATTAATTACTCATCATCTAGATAAGATGCCTTCTCTTCATGAATACCATCATATAATTAATATTCACCATTAATAATTGTCTTCCCTAGATGTAACATTAGTTATTCACTACCTAAACAAAGGTACCATCCCTATAAGAATACACAATCAATTATTGTTCATTGTGTAGATAAATAATCTACTACTTAAAAATACCATATAATTTTATATTCATTATTTAATAATTTTTTTCCATTAACGAATTTGAATAAACAACAATTTTTCATTATCTAACTAGAGTACCACAAGAGTCTACATGGATGACCTATAATAACTCCAATAATCAATCCTATCATACAATCAAATTTGAAAGGTACATTATTCCAATTAACTTAATCATTGGCTCAAACTTCATTCATCAAAGCATTCTAATATAAGGAGTCTTTGGAACTAAGTAAAGAGTTTACCAACTAGGAAAAGAATTAAAAATAAATAAATGTAAACTCAAAGACATTTACAATGGAGTTATAAATATAACTTTAGGATTAATATAATGTTTATCTAGTAACAAGATAGATATAGTTACAACATATCGTTTACCTACGATGGCTAAGATATCGATATCTAACAAGGAGTTGACAACTGAAGTTTTGAATTAGAATTACAAGTGTAAGTTTAATAACTCGCGTTTTAATAACACTTCTTCCACTACTCAATGATGACCAAAGGGTTCTTAACCAAATGGAAAGGAGATTTTGAATACATGGATTTGGGGATAAGGTAAATCTAGACACATATAGGTAAAACGATCTTGGATAATGGTAACTAAAGACCATTCCCAAAACTTGAGCACTTTGGAAAAACTTACTCAAATCTAGAGAAGGTCTATTAGTGTTAATGGAGATATAATTAAAGACTAAATCAAACAAATCACAATGTGAAGAAAAGAAGTAAATGATATTCAACGATATCGCTTCAACACCATAAATATCAGATGAAGTTTGGGTTTGCTACAACTATATGGAAGTCAACTAAAATTTAATTTAACTGAGAGGCTAGTGAGATCTACAGTGGATCTAGGCTTTAGATAACACACAACTCTTTTTATTTATGTACAATTATTCACAAAAGTAAGGGAGAGAACGATATTATTAAACTTGATTGCGAGAATTATACAACATAGCATTATAATTTTAATTCTTAGAAATGCATTTTATAATTGGCGATCATAATAAATCACACTCAGGATTCAAAATAATACACAACGAAAAGTGTGCTCCTAGAAATTCAGATCGTTATTTAGTTTGCAGTGACCCCATATCTTTAAATTTTGAAACTACAAGTACATTTTTCAATGACAACACAAAAATAATAATACAATTAAATTGACGACAGATCCAAATTATTGGTTTCCAGAAGCCACTAGAGAAATATTGATCTTAAGGAAGATCAATCCTCAATTAACTAAGCAGCAAATAACAATTCTATAATCGGATTCAAAAACTTCAACGACCATACAAACTCAATCGGAATTGTAATTTTGTTTAAATTGACTACAAAAACTTTAAATTCGGTGATGCAATGACCTTCAATTAAATCCAATGAAATATTGACCGAAACTTTGGTTAATTTATACATAGATCTAACGAATTATATATTTTTTTTAAACTCACACCTTCAATATAACATACAATCACCATACAATATTCAGATTCCTGAACTATAATGGAATCACACCCATGTGTGCATGTCAATTTGGAAGAAAAAGCAATCACAGTCTGTTGTGATGCGACAACAAAACTCCAGAATCGTAATAGAGATTCCAAGCAAATTTTCAACCTCCAAATTTTGTTTTAAGAATTCAGTGATCCAACAATTTTAACTTTTAATCTTGGTAGTGACTAATACATATTCTAGTTTCCATAAATATAACATGATATCACAATCAAAGAACTTCTAAATTTTTTATCGACATTTAATCTATTGTTTTACAGTACCATACGAATGATGGTTTGAACTCACAATAGAATTTTCAAAACCATTTGAAGGTCACAATCGGAATTGCAATAAAATTTCAATGATTAAACAAATCCTCTAAGAATAAGTTTATCATTTATTTGGAAACGAACAATAACAATTTGGCTTCAAAGAAATTCTAATTAAATTTTGCAGTTGCTTAAACCATTCTAATATACAATTTTATCATACTACAATATAGTTCAAAAATAAAATACTGGAACCAATGAAGACTGAGAGTTGATGGTGTCCTTCATGATCTAAAAATGATAAAGACTTGTATTCTTGAAAATATTTGCAAGTTTTAATTCAAGTGTTCTTATGCAAATGGATCAATTTTGCAAACACAACCTTTATAGAAATTACATATTCAAGATGCATATAATCAACAAAAAATAACAGTGAACAGAAAACACATAACATAGTAAATGATAAAGGAGTTCACCCCTCTCTTGGGCTACATCTCCTGGTCCAGCTTCCAATGGATCTTTTGTATTATTTTCTCAAAGTGATAAAATATGTGCTTTACAATGCTCAAAATTCCAAATAGATGGCTCCAATGGCTTTAGAACGTCCAAAAACCCCTAGCTAGGCTTTTTCGACACCTCGTTTGGCCAAAAATTGAAGAAGATAGGATTCCTGGAAGTTCCCCTTCAAACTTGTTGTCTCTGGATTGCCAAAATGCACCTCTGCCTCCTCAACCTAGCCCCAACGCGCATATTTGTGTTAAAACCTAGCATCGGGCGCAACCGCAAAATGGTGTGAACTGTAGGACGGTTAGGGCACGCCCAGCCCCTAACCACCAAAACCGTGGACATATTGGTCCATGTGACCATGCACAAATACAAATAGAGCCAAAGTTTTAAAACATATGATAACAGTCAGAAGGCGTGCGCGCTGGTGGTTACATGGCGTATATACATATGACCGTGGACCGGGGCTAAACCCCGGCCCGGACCGCACCCCAACTCTCAACACAATTTAATTCAAGTAAATTTAAACTCGTTTATATAATAAGAATCACGGTGGGCGCACCGGTTGGGTGGCCCTTCCCAAGGCTCTTCCCCTACCCGAAGGTCGCAGGGTCGAGTCCTTCCGACTACATAAGTTTTATACCATAGCCAAGGTGACACGTGGCGTCCCTTGGTTGGGCCATGTGTCACCAATCCATTCGCCACCAATGCCACGTGTCAAGAAACGATTCGTCGTCCAACTGCCAACCAACACTTTGTTAGAAAAACGGGACCGTGGATCAATAAAATAAAACAAATGCATAAACAAAACACAGAAGACACACAATACAAGAGAGACACAGATTTACGTGGTTCACCCAGTGTGGGCTACGTCCACCGGAGAAATTGCCAGGTCC